>APFE030073461.1:0-12978 GCA_000404065.3 Pinus taeda | reverse complement strand
CAGTCATCGAGCTCCCCTCATGCTGGAGGAGGAGGCTCAAAGTAGCTAAGAATGTTTTTCTATATATAGATGAAACTATGATGTAATGAGGGTTGGATGTTTATGCAAAAAACAGAGTTTATATTGGCCTGTGTAAAAGACTTTTACAGTAATAGAAAGACTACTTTTTCTTCTCAAGATTCATACTTTGTTCAAATGCTCAAGATGTATGTGGTTTTGTCTTATCCTTCATATTTTACAGCTCTATAGATATGCAATCACTCTGAATTCACCTAGTGCTCAGACTTCCTGTGCATATTTATGAGTTGGGGTCCTTTTGAGAAATGTTTTTTACAGCTCTATAGGTATACAATCACTCTGAATTCACCTAGTGCTCAGACTTCCTGTGTATACTTATGAGTTGAGGTTCTTTGAGAAATGTTTTGAGTGTTTAAACATTGCATGCCTTGACTTCCATGATTGAGTAGTTGATTGTTTACTGAAATGGTGTTTGACTCCATGAGCCCAATGGAAGAAATGTTATGTTGTATGTCCAACCATCATGTTTATTTAAGTTCTTATTACAAGAGTTAGCCCTCTTAGTGTTTAAAGATAAATCAGTAGTTTATTTTGAGAGAGCCCTCTCAGGTTAGGGAGGCTAATCCTTAGCCAAGAGTCTGGTCTGAAATAGTTACATAGAGTCTAACTGATTAGCAGCCATCAGTACTGACATTTTCTCTGAAGTTGGTCCCAAGTAAGTGGTCGCCAATGTCAAAGGATCCACATGAAGAAAGAAATTTTTGGCCATGACTTTTCTTACCAAATTTTGTCCCATATCTGTGTCCCCTGTTGTAAGTGGTGTGTTGGTTGCAGTTGATAACCCTATTTAATCATGAACATCCCTTTAATTTTATACCCCCATCTTATTATGTCCAGCCCTTCCATTTTTGCGATTTTCTAGGTTTCCATCTCTTTCTCATATACCTCCCATTGGGTGGTTTCTAGGGCGTCTAGCCAATCTTGTTTATGTTTCCATTTTCTCCAGTACTCTCTTGGGTCCAAGGTCTAGAATTTTTTTACTGTCTAATCTTCAGGGTTATTAATATTTTGACATATTGTTCCTAGCTCAGGTATGATGTTTAGTTTTTCTCTCTATTGTCATGCTTCTTCCTAGAATTTTGCTTTGTCTCCTCCCCTTATTTCCCAGAAACTATGAGTTCTTATCAGATCTCTATTTTTCGAGGCTAAGTTCCATATGGCCGATCTGTTAATATTATCCTTGACTCTAAGACTTCCTTAAATCGAGCTCGACATTCCATATTTTCTCCCCTATATTTCCTTCCATAGATCTTCTCCTCCCTGGATCCATCTCCACCAGAGCTTTGCCCCCATGACCTAATTAAGAATGTATGGGTCTCTGAGCCCTAACCCACCATCTTTTAGGGGTTTGCTGAGCTAGCTCCACGATAGCAGGGCCCATTTTTTTTTCTTCTGTTTTGGGGCCTTGCCAAGAGAACTTTTTGAAAATGTCAATCATCCTTTGGCAAACTGTTTTTGGCGTCGCTTGGCTGGATAATTGGTAGATCAAGATCGATTGGAGCACTCCTCTCAGTAGTATAACCTAACTCGGCATATTCAATGATCTGAATGTCCAATTTTGCATTCTCCCTTGGATCTTTCCCAAAAAAGGTTTCCATTTTTCCCCTCCAGTTTGTTGATCACTTAGCTGAATTTTGAGGTATTTCGAGGGGAGATTCCCAATGCAGAATCCCATTATTCTTGCTAGAAAAGCTTGTGATGGGGCTGTTGTATTGAAGAAAAAGATATGATACTTTTCCTTATTTATCTTCATCCTTGATGCGCATGTAAAGTCAGTGAGGATATCCATCAACCCTCTGGCTTCCCTGAGCATTTCTTTCCCATACATCATTATGTCCTCGACGAACTATTGGTGAGTTAACGGTAAATCATTGCCCCACAATTTGAGACTTGTGTACTTTTCCCTTTGTACTTTCTCTTTTACATACCTTCCTAGTCCTTCCACAACTAGTATGAACAAGAACGAGGATATCGGGTCACCTTGGCTGAGCCCATGGGTTGTGTTGAATGCCTCTGTGGGCATCCCATTAAGTAAGTTTGACAGAACCAGGGTCGATATCATTGACATTATCCAGCTTATCCATCTTGCATCAAAGCCAAATGTCTTCAAAATTCCCTGTAGGTACTTCTAGCTCAAACGGTCATAGGCTTTTGATAAGTCTAATTTTACCAGCATCCCTTTGTTTTTTTTGTCTTTAATGAGTGTATTGCCTCTTGTGCCATCACAATACCATCTACTATTTGTCTCCCTTTAACAAACCCTGCTTATTGTTGAGAGATTAGACAAGGTAGGATAGGTTTGAGGCAGTTTACCATAATTGTAGCCATGATTTTGTTATTTAAATTACAAAGCTCTATAGATCTAAAACCTTGCAGTTCTTCCGAGTGATACATTTTGGGAATGAGGGCCAAAAAGGTGGAATTCATGGCCAGGTGCATTCTTTTATTGTGTCGAGACTCCTCCACTAGTTTCACAATATCATCCCCCATGAATGACCACGTAGCCTGAATGAATTCAGTTGTGAACCCTTCTAGGCCTGGTACTTTGTTGTTTTCTAGGATTTTGATGACCTCTTCTACCTCTTCCTTACATATTTCCCTTAGCAGGGCCATGTTCTAGTCCTTGATCACCAAATGGGGAATTTTCTGAGTGATTTTGTTTATATTCTCCTCCCTATTTAGATTGGGTTCCGTCAGTAGCCTTTGAAAATGTTGAACTAACAGGTTCTCCATATCTTCCTTTTGAGTAAGCTGGTTGCCTTACTAATCAACTAGGGAGAATATCCTATTTTGCTGCTTGTGTTGGATCATAGCTTTATGAAAAAACCTAGAATTCCTTTCCCCTTCCTTTAACCATTGGGTTCTTGATTTCTGCTTCCACAGTATTTATTCTTGTTATCTCCTTTCCTCCAACTTATTTATCAACTATCCTTCCTCTTCCACTAGAGATTCAGTTCTGCCTTCATTGATGATCCAGTGTTGTACTTTCCTCATCTTAGCCTAGATTGATTCCTGCTCCTATTGAATGTTGCCAAACTCTTCCTTGTTCCATTTTTTTTTATTTTACCCTTTAATTCTTTGAGTCAGAGTTGGAAAGTATGCATTAGATTTCTACCTTCTTTCTCACTCCCGTTCCACCATCCCTTCATTTTTCAATGAAGGTTGGTTCTCTTATCTAGAAGGCTTCAAACCTAAAGGGTCTATTTGAATTTCCTTGTTTCATTTCCACTTCTAATTTAATAGGCCAATGATTCGACCCCATGCAAGGTAGTATAGATGCCTCATAGTAAACATCGTTACTTATGACATTTTATGTTGCCAAGAATCTATCAAGATGAGATGATATTTGCCTGTTTCCTCCCTGTCTATTGTTCCACATGTATTTTCCATTACTTGTTGGGATATCCACTAGGTGTATTTCTTCTTGTATATCACTGAATTTCTCCATTTCTGGATATTCCCTTCAGATTCCTCCTTTTTTCTCCTCCAGAGATGTTATCAGTTTGAAATAGCCTGCTAGTAACCATAGCTTTTCCTCATGCATTTGGTTTAAAATCTTTATCCTCTAAAGGAATTTTTCCTTTTCGACTAGGATGTGCGGGCCATAAACTGCAGAGAGTAAGAACCAGTCTTTATTTACTATGAGGCAGAACCACCTTGTGAGGATATGCTACATGCTTATCCAGTAGTCTACAGACACCTCAGTTGAATTCCATAGAATTTCTATCCCTCCTGCACTTCCTCGTGCATTTATTGACATAGCCTCATACCTCAGTTTCATCTTACTTAGGATTTCATCTAGTTTCCCTCCTGTGATCTTAGTTTCTTGAAGAAACATTAATTAGGGTTTCTCTTTTCTCAGTCTTTCTATTAATTATCTCTATTTTCCTTGGCTGTTTAGGCCTCTTATGTTCCATGATGTTACTATCATTGGGAAACTTTATTTAATTGTTGGTATACCGTTGATAGTGGTATCACCCTGCCTGTGTTCACCAACATTTCTCCCATGATCTGTATGGATTCATGTAAGTTTCTCTGGCCCCTTTTCTTCCCCCTTTTTGCTTTGTCTTGATACTCATGGGGGGTTTTCCTGATGCATCCCCAACTATTCTGTAAACTCAACCTATACCTATCCTTGCTTGGCATGATACTCTTGGAAAGTCTCTCTGTACAATCTCTTTTGGTCTTCCAGAATAAATCTTTCATCTAAGTGTCTCCATTCATTCAACAGTTTCTTCAAAACTTCTTCTTCCATGCCAAGTTCCTCTCGCTTGCTTGGGTCGATTTCCATTGTAGTGGTTTCCATCCCAACCCGTTCTTCTTTGTCCTCTTTGTCTACCAAATCTCTTTAGGCTTTCCACTTGGGTGTTGGTTTGCCTTGACTTGAGCTACTTTATTTTCCTTTATCTTGATAATCCATGAGTTGGATTTCAATTTCTTCATATTCTTCTACCTGTAATGCTTCAAATCTATTCTTACCATTCGACTGGGATTGGTATTCTTTTCCTGGGTTGTGGGGTTCCTTTGGTTGCCTCCTCTTGTTTTTCACTTCTTAGAACCCTTCCTTGTCATCCCGAGGTTTCTTCTATTGCTTGACCTTATTCTCCATCACCTCCATGTTCAGTGGCCATTCCTTAAATAGATGGGCATATTCATGGCACCTTTGGCATCTGAACGAGATGTGTTCATAGTTTAAGGTTTGTTGCCAAACCTCTTCATGGTATTATAACTCCACAGATTCAGGTATGGGTTCAACTATGTTCATATGCACACATATTCTCGCATAGGAAGTGTATTTTCCTCTTTTTATCGTCTATACTATTTTGACGAATTTTCCTATCGTATTCCCATTACCCTCTAATATTTCTGGGTCCTAAAAGTCCATTGGGAGGCCAAATAATCTTACCCATACCGGGGCTGCCGAGAATTTCTCCTTGTCTAGGTCATAACATTCTTCCCAATATCTCATGAATAGGCCAATATTATAATGGAAATAAGGGCCATTTTCAAATATTCTTTCTTTATCTCGCAGGTTTGAGAATATTACTGTGAAGAAGCCTCTAGCTCCCAGCTTGAGCTCGATATGGCCCTTGGGTTGCCATTTCTGTTGTATCCACTTGGTAGGGTCTTTCTCCATCGGCCACACTTATATGAACTTGCAGATGAACACGTGGTCCTTCATGAAGCTTTTGTATCTCTCCAATTTATTCATCAGAATGATGAATCTTGGTTTCTCTATTGTGCATGGTAGGAATTTTCCTTTGTTTCCACCCTGCCATCATGCCCTGAGGACAAGTCCTGACATTTTGTTCATCTTCTATGCTTGCATCTGATTTCTTGTGTTCTAGCGGGAGTCCCCTTCTATCACATCTCAATAGGAGGGGATCTCTCCCCCCCCAGCTTCCTCTGTCATCCCAACCTGGTGGGCGTCTCCCTGGTGTGCAGCTTTGCGATTATCGACAGAGAGTTAGGTCACGGGCAAACTTAGTTCATGGCTATCATGGTTCTGCTAGGGTTGCAAAGCGAAAAAAAATAACCAGAGATGATTGAGGTTCGTGAACTATTTCCTTATATTATTATTTAATCATTCAAGTTATTGATTTGATAATCATCATCATTTTGTGAACTACTTCCTAAATGATGTTGATTAATTATTTCTCTTAATAAATATCCAAACAAAATGTGTTTTGACATACATAATGTCAGTTAATATAACTACTTGATTAGCTTGATATTCATTATAAGCTATACATATTTAAATCCCAATCATTGAAATATTATGCTCTCGGTTGGGTTAGATCTATATTTGCCTAATTGAGATAGGATTATGATACTTTTCTATTTTCTTGCATTTTAGGATAATTTTTCATTTAGATTTAATTCTATATTTATAGAAGTCCTCTTCCCAAAGAGGAAAACTTTTGTTGTGGATTGGCTGAGCCCCAGATGAACTTAAGGATCACTTTCTTGCCTGATCAACAAGAGGGTTGATCTGATGTGTCTTCTCTATTGGTAGATGAAAGTGAATCTTTAAGCCATTGGAGATAGAGAGAAGGTAATTGTACCTAGTTTAACCAGTCGGAACCACCGTTTCAATGGAAAATGAGATGTTCTAAGGTCCCGACAGGGTGGTCTCCCTTATAATGTTGTAAGCATAAAATTTCGAGCCTTCAACATTTTTTGGCACTAGAAGGAGGGCCTGAAGACTTGTTGTATATTAGAGTTTTTGTATTTTAAAGTTTTATTTTAATCACGATGGCTCCTCTTAAACTTCCAATTTGGAGTTTTGTTTCTCAGCGTGCATATGCCAATACTCCACCTGAAGTAGTAAGACTCTTGCCTCAGGTAAAGTTTAATGGTAAGAGGAATGCTTCTGCTTTTGATCATGCCTTTCAATTTATTAAAATATTTACAAATTTTGATTTTCAAGAAATTGATGAACGTATTTTATGCAGGATTTTTACTCTTACATTCTTGGGAAAAACCGAAAGTTGGTGTCAATCTCTTGTGGTTGCCTCTATTCACAATTGGGATCAATTTATCACAATTTTCCTTTGTAAATTTGACGGCTATGACTATGAACAGGTATCTGATGAAATTGAAGGTATACGAAAGTTTGAAATATGAGTCTTTTATTGATTTTACCATTAGATTTCATTTAAATTATTTGAGACTTAAAATTTAAGGTAAGCCTTCAGAAGATGAATTATTAGATTGGTTTGAATATATTTACTCTATTTGTCCCATTCAGAATCCATGTGAAATTATTACAAGCTTTGATCAACCCTCTTCAAAATTTAGTAAAATAATTAAGAATTCCAATATGGAGGTGGAAACTAATGATGATGAAGTGGCCTCTACTCTGTAGGATCAATTCATTCATATAGTGCACACTTCCTACATCGTTAATAATAATTAGGATGCACCTTCACATGTCCATGAATCTCAATCATAAAGCTTGGAAAATTTTACTATTCAAATGCAAGAAGATACTAGCAACAATCTTCGAGAAAAAGCTGCCTTGAAATATGAAAATCACTGTACATTAAATTCAGAAAATCAGATTATAAATCAACAAGTACAAATAGAAATTCAAACTTCCAATAATATGCAACATATAGTACAAATTTCTGAATTCTTTCATGATGATCAATTGTCAAATTTGGGGAAACTAAACAATATTCTTCAAGGAAGCATAGTTGATCAATTGAATGATAAAAGATCTGAAATTAGTAATGAATAAAATACAAACAAATAATATTGTAGATTCATTTCTTCAGATTCACATTTTTCCCTTGATCTTGATATTTTTGCTGATAGTAATTTACCTTCTCACTGCATAAATATTGTTCTATAAAGTAGTGAGACTGATTCAAATGAATTCCCTATTAATTTTTATCAGGATAAAGAATTATTTCTTGATCATTCTTCCAACATTGATGAACTTGAGCTTAATTTTCCTTCTCCCTTTTATTTGTTTGATGAGAAAGAAGAAAATTTCAATGAAATTCATGAATTTATTTATGATAATAATTCCGACATTGATAAAGTTGAACTATCTTATGCTCAATTAAATTCCCATGATTAGAGATGAATCATATGTGGGAAAGAAGAACATTCTAACTCATAAGTTGTTCCAACAAATTCTCTTTCTCAAGTAAAAAATGATCTTCATAATTTTGACATTCAAGGGTCTTTTCCAATTTATAATTCATATGATCATCAAGGTCTTACACTTGTTCGTGGTTTAGAATCGTTTCCTCTTCCACAAGTCAATGCCAATGATCCTTCTTATTTTCTGGCTAATGCTTGTTAGGGGGAAATTGTTTTAAATCAATTCCAGTGGTGTTGTAACAATAATTGTAATAATAATGTAAATTATGGTTTGATTTTAGTAGTTGTAATTCATCTATTTTCATTGTGTTCAAATTTGTTTTTTGTTAACATTTTTTCAGTTTGTTAAATGTCTTTTCTTGTCATATCGAACAACTAAGTGTTGAAAATTTGCAATATGTATTGCTAGAATGTGAAGAAGAATCACAAAATCTAAATTATAACCATCAAGAGCTTTTGATCTTTCAATTCTATTTGATGGATGTATATTATCAACTTACTTTTCTTTCTAGTATGCATTCTCAATATTAAACAACACCTGGGAATAAATTGGTCCAATATGACTAGAAACCTCTTTTAATTAATAATATTCCATCAAATCTATCAGATTTGTATCTATATTTCATAGACCCATTTGAAATACATTTGGAAAGTTTTCCTACATAGAATATTATTAATAATTTAACATATGTAGATAAGATTGATAAATTTTTGCAGGTCATTGTATCTAAATGTTCATTTCCACAATCTGGCCTGTTATCCTCTCTTTTGAATCTCTTCCAATAATTAATGAAAATCCATCCAGATTTCTATGATCCAAATGAAATTAAGTTGGAAGGGACGTTTCAAGGGAAGGTTATTATAAATAAGCTACTTTTTGTACGTATGTTAGCAATAGATGTACATTCTGCATTTAGATTTAGTTCTCTTAGTTTAATTATATTTGTCTTTTTGTTACTAATGTTTGATCTATGCATACATCTAGCAGTTAAAATGAGAGAATGGTTGCATTGGAATTACGACTATACCTAGTCATGCTTCCTTCCGTTCAGTTAGCAATAGGAATAAACTAATTTATATTAGTTTTTTTTTTTGGCATTTATTCTATTACTACAAATTTTTAATAGACAAGTAAGGAGTCCAATTTTTTCCTTGGCATTCACCTATCATTTCTTGGCAAAGTGGATTAAAACATATCATAGTCGAATCATATCACTTGATTGCATTACTTTTGTAAAACTTCATCACTTGGTTTAAAATGTTTTAGTGATAAAATCATCTATGAAGAAGTTTTCAAGGAATTGTTTTCATTCACCACTTTTGCCCTCTAACGTAAATTTGAAGTGGATGTAATTGAAAAGCTCATTACTTGCCAATTTTTACTAAATAAGTAGATGATGTTGAACATGGGGGAATTTGAATATTCATGAGGTGAAATTTACAGTCAATATTCTTCCAGGTATGCATTTTATAGGTTCATCTTCATCTATTGTTAGTTTCTCTTTTCTTTAGTTTATTTCTTATTTTTGTTTTGTTTCTTTTACAGGTCTTCATTGCTTAATTTTGGAGACTCGAGATAAGCAAGAAAGCAACCCTTTTTAAATATGAAACATGTTTAGGGAAGTATTTGTTGTTTCTTTAGAATTTGAAGATTCTTTATTTTGATTATATTAATTAAAACCCTAATAGACTTTTAATACATTATCAGAAAATTCATATTGGATCATTACAATGATCACAACTCTTCTCATAAAAAAGTTCTGATAAAATATTTCTCCGATCAAATACTCTTGATGATTAATTAAATTATTAAAAGGGGTTTTTGGTAAAAAGACAAAATTGAGTTGGGAGCTTTCTTTTGAATTAAATACTTTAAAAATTATTAGCCCCACAGAATTGCCACGTAGCATTATCAGAGCCTCTAAATATCAGAGTTTTCAATATGGACCTCACTTCGCCGATCTCCGATATCCCTATCCGTCGATCTCCGATATCCTCTTTTGCTCATTATTTGATATATGACTTCGCCGATACTACGATATCTTGATCCATTGATCTTTGATATTCCAAAACCTCTGATTCGCCATAAACTTCCCACCACTCATATCATAACTTTCATATCCCAACTTCCAATTAGCTATTACCCTTTCGCACCCCTGATATCAAATCTCTGATATAGGACCTCCGATATTCCTTCCTGCTTATATTTTTAGCTGTTACATAATCAAGGCATATCGGAAGGTAAGTATATCGCGTGTTTTAAAAATACAGCCACAATATTTCTCCAATATTTTTCTTCGATGACACTCATGTGTGTAGAAACTTACGAATTTATGTTTTTGCATAGTGATATGAATCAATAATTATATTTTGCCTCTCATCGGTGTAGCTGGAATGAAATGATTACACTCATTATTGCTCTAATTTGATACAAATAGAGTAAATTTTCTTTTAAAATGTTGCAGCGAATGATCTTATCTGTGATTTTATCTATGTCTGTTTCGAATCTCATAATCGCTGATTTGAGTTGAATCATTGCATTGTGCTCATTCATATTGTTTTCCCTTTAGTGATATTCCTTTCTTCTAAAAGGATTCAGGGCCTCTATTTGGTAAATTTTGGAATCCCGATCCTCTTTGTTTTCATTTTTCCAAGATCTTGCTTCCCTTTAAAATTCTAATACTAGGACTTCTTCTATTGAAGGAGAAATTCAATTAAAATTCCAAAAAAAAATGTCACCAGAAAGATTATGAAGCAAAGTCTTTATTTATTGGAGTTTTGTCCATTAACAATTTTTGGAAAACTTGAGTTCTTACCTTTCACCCAAATTCTCTCAGAAACTCATTACTTCATAATATCAGGTTAAATATCTTTGTAGTTCTCCATTCAATTCATTCTGATCTTTCACTATGCTAACATGAAGTCTTGTTTGGTTATCTTTATATACATGCTACTTTTATGTTATCATAGTGGTTGAAAGCTTTGATGTGTTTCAATAATAATTTCAACAAATCCAAGCATTCATTCATGAGGATAACCTTCCGCCTATAGGGATATACATTCTTTATGATGTATGCACATCGACAATATTTTACTCTTCTTGGAAATCTGCTTGGTTAATGGAAAATTTCATCACCTACGGTTCATTTACATTTTTTCCTTTGACTCATTATTTGATGCACATTTTGTCATATCAACCATCTTTTAGTGAGCATATTAATTTTCTTTTGAAGGCACTCTTGAGCATCCACTAAAGGTAATGCAACAATTGATAAGAAATTTGAAGCAAGTAAAGATATTGGAACATGGTTAAATCATTCTTGATTTCTCTTATATATGAGTTTTGATATATCAATCTATAATTAGCATACAAAATTCAATAACTCTCCATATACACTATGTATGGCATTGTTTTGGATTTGATCTTGATTCTAGACAATTTATGAAAATCATGGAGTAGATATAAAACTTGTAATATTATGGGAACAATCCTCGCTTCAATTCATAAAGAAGCATCCTTTCGTTTTCATTTATGTGGATTTGGTTTATTTATAATTCCTTGAACATGAAACATTGTTTCCTTCTAGTTTACTGCTTGCCTTAGTTAGATTTAATAAATAGTGATTTTGGGTTAATAAAATTTCAAAAGGATTCAACTCCATACTTTTCATAATTAAAAGAAGAAGTTATCTTTTATCGAAGAATATGATCTCTCTCAGGTAAGATTAAATGAAATTCTCCAATGGTAAGTTTCGTACACCCACTTTTATTCATTTTCTTACTGTTGTTTTGAATTTTATTTTTAGTTTTTGCTGATATAAAAATTTATTTTGCAGGTCTTCATTATTATTTTTCATGCCTCTATTAGATCAAATTTGGAGTTCATTTTCCTTTTTTTGGTTTGTCTTGAAGTTCTTGGGAAAAACAATAATGATATTCATTGAATAAACTAAACTAGGGAGTTTATGAACCTTTAGTCTGTTTCTTGAGCATTACTTTTGTTAGAAAATGGTTAAGATGCTTTTATGTGGTTTTTGATTTGAAACAAGAAAATTTGCAACAGACAAAAACTTCTCATTTATCATATTATCTATCATCACTATTATTCACCCTCCACATTTTGAGAGTATCATTTCTTACAACTCTGCAAGATAAAAAATTTTAAATCTCAAGAAAAGAAGCAACATTCACTTGATTATCTTCTTTTACTTCTTTTATTGATACTTTCATATAAGTAGTCTTGTTGGAGTTTATCTTTTAAATTTGGATTTTTTTTTTCTTTAACCTTTTGCTTTCTTCATTTTTTATTATTTTTGTTCACTGATTTTTTTTTGAATTCTTTTCTTTTTGCTTTTGATTTGTTTTCCATTTTGGTGACTATGCCATGATTTATATAGAAGCATTTTTCTCACCCAACAGTGGTTGGCATACATGAGAAATATTTTAACTCTATCTATTTCAGTGAATTTCATTTATCATTAAAGACATACCTTTATGGAACCATAAAAACATCTTGCTTTAAATATTTTTCATGGAGGAACATACATTCTTACTGAGTGATATAATTAACCTTTTCAAGAAAAGAACTGTTTTGAGTTAACTCAATGGATCCCTCTCACCCCTCCACTTTATAAAAAACCTCTGATTGATAGTCGTAGGGGAAGAATTTGGAGTCAACACTATAAAAGTATTATGTCCATTAAACATAAGTCTCTACTACTATCCCACCTCTTTCATTCAAGTGCATCATAAAATAAAAGCTTGCAAAATGCACTTATCAAAAGGGTGATTGAAAGACGAAGAATGGGAAATACAGGTAAACTCGTCGGGGCTATGGACGCTCACTGGAAATGGGTCTAGACTTGTATGGCATAAAAGACAACTTCACTGGGGTACTGTACAGAATATCTGGCAGCGAAGCGATTTCAGAGACCATTCATACCAATGGATATATGATTGATAAAAAAACTCATGTTTGTACCTTCTTCTATTTCTCATATGAGGTAATTTTAAAATAATTTTTCCCAAATTTGGATTCATGACTTTTAGTCAAATAGTATTTGAGTACTTATCTTTACAAACTTATATTACTTAAATTATTTATGTGAAACCCATGGAGATGTTTTACTATTAGACGGTTTCATGATCTTCATTATTTTTAACCTTTAGGTAAATTAGAGTTCATTATCTTTGGTCAGAGATAACTGGTTCTTCCCAGTGTGTCTCCATTATTGTAGGGAAAACCCAACACCCCATTTTTTCATTCAATTACTTCAAATAATGAGG
>APFE030073450.1:0-12067 GCA_000404065.3 Pinus taeda | reverse complement strand
ATAAAGCCACAAAAATAACAATAGAGGGATTCTATGGGGCATAGTAATAACAATATGGGGACAATAAGGGCACAACAATATTAATAAGGGGTACAACTACAATAGTAATGGGGTAATCGCTAGTATTATAGGGACCCAACAATTTAGGGTTTAAAACCTTATAAAATTCTTAGGGTTTAGGGTTTAGGTTTTATGGTTTATTTTTGAGGATTATAACACATTACTAAATTTTTTTAATAAACACTTTAAAAAAGGTTACAAACACCTTTTAAAATGTTATAAAATGCTTAGACTTTAGGGTTTAGGAATTAGGATTTAAGGTTTAGGGTTCATAACACTTTAGTAAATGATTTTAATGAAGACTTAAAAAAGTTACAAAACATTTTTTAAAGTGTTATAAAATGCTTAGGGTTTAAGGTTTATAATGCTTTAGTAAATACTTTTAATAAACACTCAATAGAGGTTACAAAATTCTTGTTAAAATGTTATCAAATACTTAGGGTTTAGTGTTTAAAAAATGTTATAAAATGCTTATAGTTTAGGGTTTATAACACTTTAGTAAATTCTTTTAATAAACCCTTCAAAAAAGTTACAAACTACTTTTACAAATGTTATAAAATGCTTAGGGTTTAGGGTATAGGGTTTATAATGCTTTAAAACGCTTATGGTTTACGAGTTAGGTTTTAGGTTTTAGGGTTTAGGGGTTATAATGGTTTGGTAAATGGTTTTAATAAACAGTTAAAAAGGTTACAAAACACTTTTAAAAAGTTATAAAATGCTTAGGTTTTAGGGTTGAGGGTTTAAGGTTTACAACACTTTAGTAAATGCTTTTAATAAACATTAAAATAGTGACAAAACACTTGTTAAAAGGTTATAAAATGCTAAGGGTTTATGGTTTAGGGTTTACAGTTTAGTGTTTAGGGTTTATGATTTAAGGTTTCAAATGTTATAAAATGTTGAGGGTTTAGGGTTTATGGTTTACCATTTACAACACCTTAGTAAATGCTTTTAATGAACACTTAAAAGAAGTGACAAAACACTTGTTAAAATGTTATAAAATTCTTACGATTTTAGGTTTAGGTTTTAGGGTTTATGGTTTATAACACTTTAGTAAATGCTATTAGGGTTTAGGTTTTATGATTTATAACACTTTAGTAAATGATTTTAAGGTTTTTGTTTTAGTTTTTAGTTCTTAGGGTTTAGTTTTTAGGGTTTATAACACTTGAATAAATGCTTTTAATAAAAAATTAAAGGAAAGTTCTAAAATACTCGTTAAAATGATATAAAATGCTTAGGGTTCAGTGTTTAGGTTTTAGGGCTTAAAATGTTATAAAATTTTAGGGTTTAGGGTTTAGAGTTATAATGATATAGTAACTACTTTTAATAAACACTTAAAGGTAGTTATAAAATGCTCGTTAAAATATTATAAAATGTTAACTATTTAGAGTTTAACAATCAAAATGTTATAAAATGCTTTGGTTTTAGGGTTTAGGGTTTAGGTGTTAGGGTTTATAACACTCTAGTAAATGTTTTTAATAAACAATTAAAAAAAGTTACAGAAACCTTATTAAAATTTCATCAAATGCCGAGGCTTTAGGGTTTAGGGTTTAGGGTTTATAGCAACTTAGTAAATTCTTTCAATAAACAATTAAAAAAAAGTTATAAAATGTTTTTTAAAATGTTGTAAAATTCTTAGGTTTTATGGTTTAGAGATTAGGGTTTAGGGTTTAGAACACTGTAGTAAATTATTTTAATGGACACTTGGAAAAAGGTTACAAAATACTTGTTAAAATGTTATAAAATTCATAGGGTTTAGGTTTTATGTTTTATGGTTTTAAATTTTTTTAAATGCTTAGGGTTTGGGGTTTGGAGTCTAGTTGTTTAAGGTTTAGGGTTTGTAACACTTTAGTAAATATTTCTAGGGTTTATAACAACTTAGTAAATGATTTCAATAAGCACTTTAAAAAATGTTACAAAATGATTTTTAGAATGTCATAAAATTATTTGGGTTTAGGGTTTATAACACTTTATTAAATGCTTTTAATAAACACTTTAAAAGAAGCTACAAAATGCTTGCCAAAATTTTATAAAATTATTAGGGTTTAGGGTTTGGGGTTTATGGTTTATAACACTTTAGTAAATGTTTTTAATAAAAACTAAATTTGTTTTACGAAAGGCTTGTTAAAATGTTATAAAATGCTTAGAGTTTAGCGCTTATGTTTTGAAATGTTATAAAATGCTTAGGGTTTAGGGTTTAGGGTTTAAAATGTTATAAAATGGTTAGGGTTTATGGGTTAGGGTTTATGGTTTAGGGTTTAAGGGTTATAAGACATTCGTAAATGCTTTTAATAAATGGTTATAAAAAGGTTACAAACCACTTAAAAAAATATTATAAAATGGTTAGTTTCTAGGGTTCATGGTTTATCTTTTATATTACTTTAGTGAATTCTTTTAATAAACACTTAAAAAAAATTACAAAATTCTTTTTAAAAAGTTATAAAATGCTTATTGTTTAGGGTTTACGGTTTAGCATTTAAAATGTTATAAATTGCTTAGGGTTTAGGTTTTAGTTTTTAGAGTTTGGGTTTTATAACACTTTATTAAATTGTTTTAATAAACACTTAAAACAAAGTTACATAACCATTTTTAAAATGTTATAATTTTTTTTGAGTTTAGGGTTTAGGGTTTAGGGTTTATAACACTTTAGTATATTGTATAAATCAACACATAAAAAAAGTTACAAAACACCTTTTAAAATGTTATAAAATTCTTAGGGTGTAGGGTTTATAACACTTTATTATGTTTAGGGTTTAGGGTTTATAATTCTTTACTAAATGCTTCTAATAAATACTTAAAGAAAAGTTACAAAACACCTGTTAAAATGTCATAAAATGCTTAGGGTTTAGGGTTTAGGCTTTAGGTTTTATAATATTTATTAAATGTTTTTAATGAAGTCTTTAAAAAAGTTGCAAAACACTTATTAAAATCTTATAAAATTCTTAAGGTTTATTGTTTAGGGTTTAGGGTTTAAAATGTTATAAAATTCTTGGGTTTTAGGGTTTAGGGTTTATAATACTTTATTAAATGCTTTTCATAAACAATGAAAAATGATTTGTGAAAAACTTTTTAAAATGTTATAAAGTGCCTAAGGTTTAGTGTTTACGGTGTAAAAATGTTATAATTTTTTTACTGTTTAGAGTATATGTTTTAGGGTTTAGTTTTTATAACACTTTAGTGAATTATTTTAATAAGCACTTAAAAAAAGTTACAATTTTTTTTTAAATGTTATAAAATGCTTATGATTTATGGTTTACGGTTTACTGTTTAGCATTTATTGTTTATAACACTTTAGTAGATTATTTTATTAAACACTTAAAAATAGGTGACAAAAAACTTCTTAAAATGTTGTAAAATGCTTAGGGTTTAAGATTTAGGATTTATAATGTTATAAAATGCCTAGGGTTTAAGATTTAGGATTTATAATGTTATAAAATTCTTAGGGTTTACAGGTTAGGGTTTAGGGTTTAGGTGTTACACGAGACAATCCCTATTGCAGACAAGAGTGATCTCCCTAGGTCGTAGATGGAAACTAGAAACAATCATGACAAATGAGCTGACTCTTTCCCAAAGTTGAACTTGTTCAAATTATTAGTATAACTAATGGATAAACCTCTTACTGGTTTTACGAAATGCCTCATTAACATCCCTTACTGTGACCTAATGCAATTCTTCAATGCTTGATAGGACGTTCAAACATAAACCATAAAAGGATCAAAAGAACATGTGATATAATAATCCAAACAACTTATCCCTATTATCTAGGAAATTAAGGATTGAATTTGCCTTAATAAATATAATAAATAATTACAAATCATTCATCATTCACAAAATATAAAATCTTGATGAGAGAAATTTCTCATTTCGATTAATGAGAAGATGAGAGGATCCTTACAACCTTTGCCTTGATGTCGTGAGGTCCCTCCCAAATGCCTTCAATATCCTTCTTAGATGACAAGCTCTCCAATCTCAAACTAACAACATAGGTTTATATTGTTTGAATAATTACCTCCTTCCATCTGTCAAACCTCTAGTCCTCTTATGTACCAAAGGGGAGGAAGTTTTATATCCCTAAGAAGAGGATGAACATCGTTTATTGAGGGATGAGGTTAGCAAGAGAAAAGGGATGGTAATTCATCTTGAGAGGATTATAGCTTGAATAGTCATCACTTGGAAGCATTTAGATGGGAAATACTCCACCAACTATGTTTCTAGGATGTACTTTTTATTTTTACTTTCTAGAATTCTCTTACGTGGTTTTATAGTTATAGACAGATTGCAGCTTTATGTTGTTCTCAGATTCAATTTCAGCGCTTACGCGGGAAACTCTAGAGAAATCGGTGGAGATGGAACTTAACAAGGTGTGAGAGCTATTTGACCCAAATTTCTCATGCATTTCAGAATATATTGAGTTCTTTGACTTCTAAGGGAGCTAGTTTAAACATGTTCATAGATGGTAAAAATATCCATAAACTGATCAAGTGTCATAGCACCAAATTGATGTGTAACTTTAGGGTTTAGGGATAGTAAAACATGATTAAATTACTTCAATAAAAACTTAACAAAAGGTTACAAAACACTTAAAAAAGGTTATAAAATTCTTAGGTTTTAGGGTTTAGTGTTTAGGGTTTAAGGTTTACAACACTTCAATAAATGCTCTTGATAAACATTCAAAAACAACTACGAAACACTTGTTAAAATGTTATAAAGTGTCAAGCATTTAGGGTTTAAGGTTTAGAGTTTAGGGTTTAGGTTGTAGGATTTAGGGATTGAAATGTTATAAAATTCTTAGGGTTTAGGCTTTAGGTTTTTGGATTTTAAATGTTTTAAAATGCTTAGGGATTGGGGTTAAGGGTTTGGGGTTTAGGGTTTGAAATTTTATAAAATGATTAGGGTTTAAGGTTTATAATATTTTTTCAAAGGATTTTAGTAAACACTTAAAAACAAGTTAGAAAACACTTGTTGAAATGCTATAAAATGCTTAGTGTTTAGGGTTTAAAATGTTACTAAATTGCTAGGGTTTAGGGTTTACAACACTTTAGTAAATTCTCTTAGGGTTTAGGGTTTATGATTTATAACACTTTAGTAAAAGCTTTTAATGTTGAGGTTTTAGGATTTAGAGTTTAGGGTTTAGGGTTTGTAACACTTGTTAAAATGTTATAAAAGGCTTAGGGTTTAAAATGTTATAAAATTATTAGGGTTCAGGGTTTAGGGTTTAGACTTTATAATGATTTAGTAACTTCTTTTAATAAATACGTAAAAAAGTGTTTAAAAACACTTGTTAAAATATTCTAAAATGTTTATGGTTTAAGGTTTAGGGTTTAGGTTTTAGGGATTATAAAGCTTTAGTAGATGATTTTAATAAACAGGTAAAGAAAGTTACAAAACACTTGTTAAAATGTTATAATACTCTTAGGCTTTAAAAATTTATAAAATGGTTAGGGTTTAGGGTTTAATGTTTATAACACTTTAGTAAATAATTTTAATAAACACTTGGAAATTGTTACAAAACATTTTTAAATTGTTGTAAAATTCTTAGGGTTTAGGGTTTAGGGATTAAGGTTTAGGGTTTATGGCACTTTAGTAAGTTATTGTAATAGACACTTAAAACTTTTGTACAAAATAATTGTTAAAAGGTTATAAAATGTTTAGTGTTTAGGGTATTGGTTTAAGAGTTGAGGGTTTAAAACGTTATAAAATCCTTAGGGTCTAGGTTTTAGGGTGTAGGGTTTTAAATTTTTTAAAATGCTTAGGATTTGGGGTTTGGAATTTACGGTTTAGCGTTTAGGGCTTAAAATGTTTTAAAATGCTTATGTTTCAAGGAATAGGTTTTATCACACATCAGTAAACCTTTTTAGGATTTAAGTTCTATGGTTTACAACACTTTATTAAATTCTTTTAAGGTTTAGGGTTTAGGTTTAGGTTAAGGTATTAAAAAAAGTTACGAAACACTTTTTAAAATGTTATAAAATGCTTAGATTTTAGGGTTTAGGGTTTATAACACTTAATTAAATACTTTTAATAAACACTTAAATAAAATTTATAAATCGCTTGTTAAAATGTTATAAAATGCTAAGTGTTTAGAGTTTGAGATTTATAACAATTTAGTAACTGCTATTAATAAACACTTTAAAAAGAGTTATAAAACACTTTTTAAAGTCTTATAAAATTCTTAAGGTCTAGGTCTTAGGGTTTAGGGTTTAAAACGTTACAAAATCCTTTGTGTTTAGCTTTTATAACACTTTACTAAATGCTTTGAATAAACACAAACAAAATTTACAAAACGCTGGTCAAAGTATTATAAAATTCTTAGGGTTTAGGGTTTACAAAGTCATAAAATCATTAGGGATTATGGTTTAGGGTTTATAACGCTTTAGTAAATGCACACTTAAAAACAGTTACAAGAGGTTTGTTAAAATGTTATAAAATACTTACGGTTTAGGGTGTTGAGTTTAGGGTTTATGGTTTATAGTTTAGGTCTTAGGGTCTAGGGTTTATAACACTTTAGTAAATTATTTTAATAAACACTTAAATAAATTTACAAAACACTTGTGAAAATGTATGAAATGTTGTATTTTGGGATTAGGGTCTAGGGTTTAAAATGTTATAAAATTCTAAGGGTTTAGGGTTATAACACCCTGGTAGATGGTTTTAATAAACATTTAGGACAAAGTTACAAAACTATTTTCAAAATGTTATAAAATGCTTAAGTTTTAGGGTTTGGAGTTCAGGGTTTATAATGCTTTAGTAAATGCTTTTAATAATCACTTGAAAAAAGTTACAAAATGGTTTCTAGAATGTTATAAAATTCTTAATGTGTAAGTTTTATGGTTTAAAATAAATACTTAGGGTTCAGGTTTTAGGGTTTAGGGTTTACGGTTTATAACACTTTATTAAATGATTTTAATAAACACTTAAAACAATTTAGAAAATGCTTCTTAAAATGGATAAAATGGTTAGTGTTTAGGATTTAAAATGTTATAAAATGATTAGGGTTTAGTGTTTATAACACTTTAGAAAATTCTTTTAAGAAACACTTAAAAAATATACAAAAATTTAAAATGTCAAAAAATGCTTATGGTTTAGGGTTTCGAGTTTATGGTTTATAACAATTTAGTAAATGCCTTCAATAAGAACTTAAAAAAAATTACAAAGTCCTTGTTAAATTTTATAAAATTCTTAGGATTTAGGGTTTAAAATGTTATAAAATGCATTTTAGGGTTTAGGGTTGATAAAACTCTAGTATATGATTTTAATAAAAACTTAAAGAAAAGTTACAAAACGCTTTTTAAAATGTTATAAAATTCTTGGTGTTGAGGGTTTAAGGTTTAGGGTTTAAGATTTCAAATGCTATAAAATGCTTAGGGTTTAGGGTTTAGCAGTTATGGTTTATAACTCTTTTGTAAATTATTTTAATAATCACTTTAAAAAATTTATAAAATTCTTTCTAAAATGTTAAAAAATACTTTGGGTTTAGTGTTTAGGGTTTATAACACTTTAGTAAATTCTTTTAATAAACACTTTAAAAAAAAGTTACCAAAGGCTTGTTAAAATTTTATAAAATGCTTAGGGTTTAGGGTTTAAAATGTTATAAAATTATTAGGGTTTAGGGCTTAGGGTTTTAAATGTTATAAAATGCTTAGGGTTTAGGGTTTAGGGTTTATAACACTTTATTAAATGCTTTTAATAAACACTTAAAATAATTTATAAAATGCTTCTTAAAAGTGTAATAAAATGCTTAGAGTTTAGGGTTTAAAATGTAAGCCCTAAACCCTAAGAATTTTATAACATTTTAACAAGCCTTTGGTAAAATAAATTTATTGTTTGTTAAAAGCATTTACTAAAGAGTTATAAACCCTAAACCAGAGACCCTAAACCATAAGCATTTTATAACATTTTGGCAAGTGTTTTGTAGCTTTTTCAAAGTTTTTTTAAAATTATTTAATAGTGTTATAAAATCTAAAACTGAAGAATTTTATGACATTTTAAAAATAATTTTATAACTTCTTTTAAGTGTTTATTAAAATCATTTACTAGGTTTTTCTAAACCCGAATGCTAAACCCCAAGGAGATTTACTAAAGTATTATAAACGATAAGAATATTTACTAGTGTTATAAACCATAAACTTAAACCCTAAGAATTTTATAACATTTTAAATCCTAATCCCTAAACTCCAAACCCCAAACCCTAAGCATTTAAAAAAAAATGAAACCCTGAACCCTAATCTCTAAACCCTAAACCATAAAACCAAAGCATTTTATAACACTTCAATTGCTAAACCCTAAACCCTAAACCCTAAATATTTTATAATATTTACTACATATATTACTTCAGTATTAGTACATACATTGCGTGCCCATCCAAATTTTATCATACTCTTGAATAAATGTATTTCTCAGAGCACTTTTGGTACACAACATTTGATCTTGTTCACAAGCAACACATCTCTAAGCAATCGTAAGATAATTTTACTTCACTACATGGAATCATTATGATAAGTATTATATTGTATTGTGTTATGGAACCGTTGAAACAAATTTAAACGAACATGCCCAAGGAGTGGTTGTCCTATGTGACAGGTACCGAGAGTAGTGGGTGCTTGGATAACATCCAAAGTTCAAATGAATTTATGCCAAGTAATGGGCGTGTGTAGTTTGTTATAATCTCGGACAGATTCCATTACTGTAGAGTTTGCTATAGGCATATTCGCACAAAAGCATATTCCGTGACAAAAGCAACATATTACAATAAATCAATTTATCAAACTTGAATAATGACCATTTTCGTTTATATTAGGGAAACTATGAAAACTATGAGTTACACTAATAATGGCCACTTGCATTTATATAATGGAAGCCATGAAACCTTGGAGTCAATGAAAGATTCAAAGGGCCTGGGAAGGGAATATAATCGCTAAAGGAAGTGGGAGAGGAGTGTTTTATTTGGAAAGGGTGAAAACGACAGAGCTCTTTACAAAACCAAGAGACGATGGATTTCATTATAAAAAATGGGAACACATGTTAATAATAAAATTCCATCATCATGTGGGTTGCTGGGCAGGTTAATCTTGAGGCTCAAGGAAGCGGCTACATCAATATGAATAGGCTATTCTGAAGTAGAAATGGGCGACCATTAATATTGAGAGACACACTGAACCCAATTCTCGTACCGTGCTACGATTTACGCAACGGTTCACCGTTCTTGTTCACAGAGGCATGCGCAAAGCACATGGAGAATTACAATTTCAGTATGTGGGAAGTTTATCATGTGACCATGTGCTCTCCAGGATTTTAGATGCCTATTCCCATTAAGTCTGTGGATGGGCAAACAACAATTGTGGGAATAGGTGGAGGGTTCATGATGAACAGTCCTACAGTGGCAGCCATTACTCATGTGTTGAATAATAAGGTTGACTTTGCCTCTATTAATGGGGTGGATGATATCTTGCTATCGTCCATGGCAGCGGGAGCAATTGATTGTCCATAAAAAGGTGGGGAATAGTGGAATGGGCCGATTATGAATATTGTGAGTGAAGAAATCTCAGATATTGTGGATCATGCATTCAACATGGCTTTTGGCGATAGTCCACAAAACTATGTAAGATTGCAGGTAATTTATAAAGAAACACATGTATGTTTATCAATGACCGTATACATGGATGGCATCGAATTCCATCTATATATCATTATTTTCTGTCAATTTGATCGTGTGTTCATTTCTGGGTACCCTGTCCATGTCATCCTAAGTTGTAGGAGGATGTTAAAGTTGATTTTATGGATGAGCTCAATAGAAAAAAGAGGAGAGATGAGACTTTAATATGATGCAAATCTTGTAACATCTTTCACCAGACAAATTGGAGCTACACGTATGTAATACTTTCCATTCTCATTCAATATTTTCCACACAATGGCTGCATGAATTTGCGATGAATTTGGTTTAATCTAGTTTAATAATTGAACTACTTTGTAGTTTAATTAGTTTTAGGTATTTATCATATCTTTTATTATTCTCTATCCTTATTCAATTAGATTTTGATTTTTTTCATGCTAGTTTAATCAATCCATCATGTTTAACTGCCTTAATTTGTCATGTGGAATTAAAAGGTGTTTTTATATCTATCAACATAATCAGACTATTTCGTTAGTTGATTGACTCCCAACACAATTTTTTCCATGGATTTACCTCACTTGTGTTTGTAGAAATAGAAAGCTTACCTTTATTCCTAATTTAACTCTCCTCTACTATGCAACTTAATTACAATTTACACCTTGACTATTTATTAGACTATTTATTATTAGATTTAGTTTTATAAATTTCAAAGCTAATTATAAGATCTATAATATTATTAAGATACATTTGAAATTATTGTTGTAATACATATACCAGCCATATCAAATCCTGTAAGACAGATATTTCCTTTGCTTTATAGCTTGAGTGTATAAATATTTTCGTACGAATAAACTCCCTTAAATCTCTTAGTAATACTGGAAGTTAAATCTTGTTGTACATCATGAGACTATACATATACATAAATCTCAGTTTATAGGATTCGATATGTGAGAGGATCTATAATCTGTCATCGACACGAAAATGAAGAACCTGTAGCAGTGGTTCTCTACCCTGCAAGGACATCTTCTCTCCATTTTTCCTTGTTGTGATAGATACATTTAAGGATAATTATTTCCTTATCTATGAATAACATTTATGGATAATTTTTTTCTCACATTTGAAATGCTGAGCACTTCCTTCAAAGTCTTGTTTATAATTATTTTCTACAACTACGGATAGCATTTATTTATACTTTTACTACCCCATTATACTTTTGTTCACACATTTGATACCAATATTCATCTCCTCACCTATCGCTAGGTAATTAATTTTTCTTTCGATATTTAAACACAAATAACAAAAAAAGATGAATGTCTACAATTTTGAAAGACCTATCTATTCTGGTATAATGGTGATCAACTGTAATTAAATTAGAAATAGATCTTAACTGGGAAGGAATTTTTCATACATAGACTATTTTTGTAATTTTGTGTTTGGGACACCCTAACCTCATTTGCTCCAATGTTGAGGAAGCTATTCGCAATTGCATTTGAGAACACATAATTAATTATTTCTATTGCATTTTTTTAATGTAGATTGTTTGTTGGTATAACATTCAATCGTTGATAACTAAATTATCATTCACTGTAAAATAATATGAAAATATGTAAGTATCCTAACTAGTATAAATAAAGAGAATGAAATGATATGTAATTAATTTTTTCTTCTTTTTTTTATGTTTTTTAGGAGGATGGGGAGGAGGAGGAGAGGATGAGGTGGAGGAGGAGAAGGAAATAGGAAAAGGTTGAGGAGGCTGAGGGGGAGAGGAGGCCAAGCGGGAGGAGGCACGGGAGGAAGAGGAGGCAAAAGTGAGGGAGGAAGCTAAGGAGGAAGAGGCAAAGGGGGAGGTAGAGGAAGGGGAGGAGGAGTGGCCGGTGGTGAGAGAGGATGGTGAAGAGGCGAAGGGGGACAAGGAGGAGGAGGAGGAAGAGAGAGAGGACGAGGAGGTAGGGGGATAGGTAAAGATAGAGGTGGGGGAGGAGGAAAAGGAAAGGAGAGGAGGTGGAAGGGGTGTAGGAAGAGGGAGGCGAAGGGAGGGGTGGTGGAGGCGGTAGAGTAAGAGGAGGAGGAGGAGTAGGAGGATGAGGAGGAGAGGTGGAAGATGTAGAGGTGGAAATGGCTAAAGTTTGGGGGGGTTGGAGGGGGTTGCAGCAAGAGAGGAGGGGGAAGAGTGTTAGGATATTCCAACACATAGGAAATAGTTAAGTTCAACTTGGTGTAGTATAGAGTTAGGTATATAGTTAGGTAAAGTGTGTTTCTTTACTGTTGTACATTTTGTAACTTACAATCCGACAATCACGATATGTAGTGATCCGACGGTTCATTCTCTCCACGGTATTACCGACACTTGATCCGTGGCTTGACACCCGATTTGTCCATGAATTCTATTTAAAGCGCATG
>APFE030073443.1:0-22852 GCA_000404065.3 Pinus taeda | reverse complement strand
ACTTCCTCATATCTATTTTTGGAATGTGGTGGGTCTTTGATCCAACATTAGATTCTATGAAATCATGATTAACATTTCTTTTGTTCACATCATGAGTTTCCTTTACTACCCTTTCACCATTAGTAATTATTTCTTGTAAAAAATTTGTCAAATCTGTCTTCAAATCTACCATGCCTGTCTTCAAATCTATCTTCAAATCGTCCATCTTAGCTTCCATGCCCTTTATCATAGATTCCAAGCCATTTATATTAGCTTTTGTTAGCTTTTGTGAGAATGAAATTTGTTGCACTTGGTCTTGTAATTTTGATATATCATGTAGCATTTCTTCCTCTTCTTCATGAGTCATGCTAGAGCTTTCAGGTTGCTTACTAGATGTTTGCATTTTCTTCCCTCGAGGCATCAGTTAATGATAATAATGATCTACTATGCCCTTTGAATTCCTTCAAATTATTTTTTCAAACCAAGCTTAAGTAAATTTAAAAAAATCTACACACTATTTTTCACTTTATAAGAGCTTTATATTTCCTCTAATGTATCTCTGTAATTTCGAATCATCCAGTTTTGAAATTGCGACCTGTAGTAGCTCTCTATGTCCTCTCTTTGATGCCACCAATCAGATGCAAATTGGATTCTCCAAGGAAGAGTTATGCCAAATCTCCCATAGTGACCTAATTATAGACTAGTTCAGTAGAGCGAACTTGGCTTTGAAAAATATATAAAAAAACTATAGTGTGTCCTCTTTATGTACCTAATGAAATTTCAATCTGATGCTCAGAGAGAAAGTTACAATGATTTTCCCCAGGTCACCTGTTTGGAATGTAATTCAGGAGTCTGCAAAAAGACCAACTTCCTCAGATCATATCTACGCAAATATAGCATGAAAAGCTCTGAAATTCGAACTCGGGGTTCAGCGCGATTTTTTCTCAAATGGGTTTTGTTTTTTGCTTCTGAAACGTTGCAGAAAAAAGTTATAGTGAAAATTCCAAAATAATCTATTTGGAGCAGCAAAACCTTAGAATCCAAAGCTGTGATCCCAAATGTTAAGAAACTAGCTCACAACAAGATAGAAAAGATAGATCAATGCCTTAGAATTCAGCCTCTTCGAGGGGGCAACCTCCTTTACATTACACAAATGAATGATTCTTTGATGATTCAAATGACAAAACCTCTTTTCTATATATAGGAGTCTAAGGAGTCACAATATAATCTAGCCGACTTAACAATAATAATATAAAGGCACAAAAATAACAATAGAGGGATTCTATGGGGCACAGTAATAACAATATGGGGACAATAGGGGCACAACAATATTAATAAGGGTTACAAATACAATAGTAATGGGGTTATCACTAGTATTATAAGGACCTAACATTTTTACTAAAGTTAGAAGCAATTTTACGAACCCTCTTGGATTCCATGTTGTAAATATTCTTCTGATACATTAGATATATATACCCTATTTTCAATAGGGGAGAGGCCACCTTTGATCAAGAGGATATGATAGAGGATATTTCCCTTGATCTTGAGGTTGTAGGTTATGAATTTATTTTGTATCATCTCAATCTTTCTCCAAGACTCTCTAGACATACTGCAACCCTAGACTTCACAACCATACATGACAACAAGGGTGACGAGGGTCTCAAAGAGAAACCATTTGTACTCCAGTTACAAATATCAACAACCTTACAATTCTTTTCAAGTGCATAATAAGCTTTCCAGCCTCCCATAATACTTTTCTCAGTGTTGTAGTTCCAGTTAAGATGATAAGCAATGTCAATACCTAAATATTTATAAGAAGAGACTTTTTCCAAGAAATTTTCATCACAGGCGAAATTTCCATGGATGGTCTTTTTGGATTTAATCATCATCACTTGTCGGTATTAACTACCATACCCATCTTGGAGTAATAGCTATGAGGATTCTTAAGTTTCTTGTCCATGTCTTAATGGCTTCTACAAAGAAGAATGATATCATCAACATAGAGGAGAAGAGTGATCATATCACAAACGAGCCCAGTTCCTTTGCACCTCATGATTTCAAGACACTCCTCTAATATATCCATGTAAATAACAAAAAGTGTAGAGGAAAGTGGACACCATTGATTAACCTAGATATTGTATTTAATATCTTTAGATGACCCTTCAGTGGTTTTAATCTTGGCAATAACCATCTCGTAGAGGTGAATCAAAAAAATCTTCAACTCGGGAGGAATGATGACCTCATCAAGCATGTTCCAAAGCTTATCCCAGGGAACAATGTTAAAGGATTTTCTGAAGTCCAGAAAGCAACAAAATATATCACCTTTACTCTTGCAACATTCCTTGGAAATGATGCTGAGAGTGACGAGATGGTCGATAGTAAAATGGTCTCTCCTAAAACCATATTTCCCTTTAGCTCTTTTATCATGGCTACCAAGCCAATCTCTATCTTATTTTCCAAAATGAGACCTTAAAGCTTAGCTAAGATGTGGCTAGTCATAATGGTCTTGTAATTAGCGGGAACAATTTTGTCCCCATTCTTGAAGATATGCATAATAAGGCTTTGCATCCAAGGCTTACAGAAGCCAAGTTTTATAGCCAAATTGAGAAACTTATGAAGATGAGGAATAAGGATAGATCTTCCCAACTTTAAGATCTCAGCTTGGTATCCTTCAATGTCTTTACCTTTCCCCTAGCGAGCTTATTGATCTAGATTCAACATCTTAAAGATAAAAGATCTCTTCCTTAATAGGGGTGTTAACAATGTTGTCCATGGTGTCTGAGGAGTCATACAACTTCTTAAGATAGATTTCCCACTTTTATAAGGGGATCGATTGATTATCTTTAGATTTGAGAACAAGACCATTCCACCAAAAATTTATGGGTGCAACTTTAGTGAGGAGAAGAAGATGCTCTTGTTTCTTATTAATATATGACTGCTTGTTCTCTTTAATGAGGGATTTATATATACTAATATTTCGGAGCTTTGCATTTTGGTTAGGAGTGTCATGAATAGTTTTCTTGGAACTCTTGCAATCCTTGTCATACCAAGGATTGGAATTTCTATTGATATTATTATATAATGATGCAGGGTCATGAGACTTGGAGGGAAAATCTTCAAACTTATTCCAAAAAAAAAAAAAATCTACAAACAAAGGAGTGGGATTCTTTAGCCATCAGTTTCCATGTTTTTCTAGTTTAGCATAGAGATAGAATTTAGGAATAAATCATGTTGTAATAAATGTTAATAGTTAGGCTATAATGGAGGTTCTCGAGGAGAATACCTTGCTGAGCTAATAGGATTAGTTAAGCAAAGTTGAGGTTCTCAAGGAGGATGTGTCGCAAAACTGATAGTTGTATTAAATAACGCCCCTGTTTTAGGAACTGGTTGTTAACATGAACCAATACATATGTAAGTTTAATGTTATTGTAATGAGATTTTTACTGCATGCCTTTGTCCCATATTTTTCAAAGGAAGAGGGGTGTTTTCTCTGTGTATTGGTTGATCCTGGAGGTGCAGTGACCTCCGAAAGCCTTTCTGTGCATCAAAAGAGTATTTTCCTATTAATTGGTATTTGCATGTTAATTGGTATTTAAGTGTGTATTGGTTTCATTACTTTTCTTCTGAGTCATAATAACAGTGATTTGGCCTTATTTTTTCCAACTAACACATTGGCTAAATCCTTTGGAGTGCATTTCCTTTATATCGGCAAGCCCTGGTTCTTTATTTGTATTACAGAGTTCTGCAGGCAAAACTGTGTTTTACACAAGAAAACCGTGATAAGACTTAGCCAGAATGGAGTTTTGGACCTGAAACCTTATCATATCTGGCTTATACCCATATCGGGTCCAAACCAATATCGCATCGCAAAACTATAGTGGAGAGGATCTAACTCTTTAAAGTGCCGAAGTCCAAAGTAGCGATACCTTGAACCCGAAATATTATAGGGAGGCTTTGATAGCTTATCGGGTCCGCGAGTGTTATCGCATCGCAAGTCTCATTGGGGAGCTCTTAGCGAGGTGTATTGGAATCGCCGATAGTGATTGTTGATAGGCCACGTGTGTTATAGCTCCAAATCTCACTATTGATGTTTGTGATGCTACACTCATTGCCTAGGGCAACCCCTCCTTCCAGACCTGGTCCAAATACTTAAAAAACAGTGTTTTACTCCCTATACATGACATTGCCCTGAGCTAAACGTGTATGTATGCAGGTCTTTGTATACCCATCCCATGTATATGTCATAAAACACTTAAAAAAATTAAATCTCCTTAATTTTGGTTGGAGATCATGGTTTTACCTGTTGATTACCTATTAGTGCCCATGGCCCAACTATTCTCAGCTAATTCCCAACTAAAAAACTACTTTGGGAGAAGTATAAAAAGGCTTCAATGGGAAGGCCTAAAGGAGGAGAGAATAGAGAGAAAAATCACTCTGCTGAGATTATCCCTTATTGTTGGCATTATGAGATAAGTGTTGTCCTTGATGGCAAACCACACAAGATGACAAATTATAGTGCAACAGATCAGTAGCAAAGAATTTATGATCAGACTACAAAGAATGAAGAAAGCTGAGTATATACGCAGGTTCACTATATACCAAGTCGCGTACAGAGGCAGGTTATATGCATGTTCACTATATACCAAGTCGCGTATATACGCAGGTTCGCTATATACCAAGTAGGGTATACACGCAGGTTATACTCGCAAGTTCTCTATATAAAAAAATGCGTATACACGCGGGATTGTTGATCAGAAGTCACGTATGCGTATGCACGCACTTCCATGAACGGAAAAGCGCGTATATGTTGGAAAACATACCTTTGGTCCGTGGGGGTTAGTCCTTGGAATTTGAACCTATGGGTTTTGGACAATGGCATCTCGACAGACGTGTTGATCCCTAGTATTAAGTTGATGGTACTGGTTTATTATGGTTTTGGACCATGGCATTGAGCAAGGCCTAAGACTATAAAAGGAGAAGAAGATCATTAGGCAAATGCATGGAGAAAGTCTTGAATATTTGATGAAGGATGAGATCCAGTATGCAGGTTATGGGTTGCTTGATCTAAGCTAAGGAGGGATCTCATAAGTTGATGGAGAAAAAGACCTAAGGATAGATCAGGATCAAATGGTTTGAAATGAACTATCTCTTTATGATTGATTATGTTTATTCTAGATCTGTATACTGACGCATGTAATTATCTGAACTGGGTATAACTTAAGTTTGAAATCGCTGTAATTCATGATTGAATATTTATAGATCTGTACGCGGGTTGACTTTGGCAAAAGCGCGTATGTACGCGGGTTTGGTTTGTCCAAGTAGCGTATGCACTTTAATGCATGATTTTGATGATACAGTTGGTTCTGAATAGTGTTGCAGAGTTCAGGGTTCTTCTCTGTGTTCTGGTGACAACATTTTGTTGACAGGGTTCGGTGATTCAGTATTGGGTGATTCAGAGATTGATAATGCTAGTATTGATTGATTGTGTTGATGGGTCCAGTATGAAAATTGGATGAAATGTGGCCTTCAGATTATAGAGTTGTGCTTCAGTGTATCTAGTCTGAAAATTTGTGAAAACGTACTCCTGAGAGAGAAGTTGTAGGTCGACGCCAATGTACGACTTACTAGTACAAGAACAGGGTTGTAGCTCCCTCCAGGAGAAGGCTCGAGAACGAGAGAAGGGTGTACCTCCTGCAAGGTTGCAGCGCGACTGGTAAATGACTGCACCAGTACATTGTAAAAGAAGTTTCTTATTAAAGGAAGATAGAAACAAATTGCAGCAGGTGGCTTTCACCCACATTGGGTTTCCACCTTATATCATGGTGTTCATGTGTGCTTCTTGTGTGTGATGATCTGTTCTGTTTATTGCTTCTGTTCACTATTCATATGGTCAATGAAGTTCTGATGCATTATCTAAATATCAACATGTAATGGATTATCTGACTTATAAATAATCTGGATATACGCTAGTTCCTTTAGACACAGTCGTGTATACACGCGGATATCCTTAACTAAAGTAGCGTATATGAATCTGAGTAAGAAAATGAAAAACTTTTACTGATTTGATAATACTTATTCACCCCCCCCCCTCAGTATTATTTCCAACAATTGGTATCAGAGCAGGTCCTTTGGTAGAAGCTTGATTGCTTGAAGGAGATCCGTGGAACGATGGGAAAGAAGCTTAAGAAGAAAGCACCGAAGAAGTAGAAGACATCTCAGAAGAACTATGACAGTGGGAGAAACGATTGGGGACTAGGTATAAGAAGCTCTTCAGGATCAGATTCAGAATCATGTCAAAATGAAGATGAACTATCAGGTATGAATTTGCTATCCTCTGATGTTCCAGCTATCTTTCCAAATGGAAGAGATGAAAGTGATAGTGAAACAACTGAACTTACTCTTATGGGTGAAGAAGAAAGATATCAAATAGAGGTAGGATTTAAAAGGCTTTCAGACATAATCAAAGATCAACAAGATCTTTTGAACAAAAGGGAATGTGAAACAACTGAACTTGCTCTTATGGGTGAACAAGAGAGATATCAAATAGAGGCAGAATTTAAAAGGCTTTCAGACACAATCAAAGATCAACAAGATCTATTGAACAAAAGGGAATGCGACTTCAAAGAAGAAACTACCAAACTGAAAGCCAACTTGAAGTTATTCACGGAAAAATATCTAAAGTTGCTACATGACAAACCAGAGGAAGAAAGCAAGATAAGGAAGTCCTACAAGGACAAACTTCAAAAGATGCATGATGAAGTAACATCTCTAAGAAAAGAAGTCAATGAAAACAACACAACAATCCAGAATCTCAGAGATAGATCCAGTGATTATGAAAGTCTTGAAGCTACAACCCTCTCACTAAAAGAAGAACTTGAAGAAGCCAAAAGGAAGAATAAAGATCTACTCCAAACTATTGAAAGACAGGAATCACAGCTGGATTGTGCCTCCAGAGTACGTCAAATGCTGCAGAATGGAAATGAAGAACAAGAAAAGGAGATACTCAATCTAAGGCAACAAGTGGAAGAAGGAAGAAAGTCGGAAGAAATTTTGAAGAAGCAATGTCTTGAAAAGGAAGAGCAACATCAAGTGGAGGTAAAGATCTTGAAAGGTAAATTAGAAGAAAAGGATAAACTATTACGATTTCAAGATAGTACTAAAGTCTTGGATGATATCCTTAGTAGTCAAAGGTCACCTGCTATCAAGACTGGTCTTGGTTTTTGTGAATCGGCTGAAGGTGAATCTAGCTCACAAGGTGAAGCAAGGAACTCTCAAGAAAAATCTAAAATGATCAACAAGGAAATGAGAAGTCAAATCCATCAGCAATCAAGGAAAGAAATTCCTCATAGAAAATCTTTTACTCCTCCTATGAATAATGTTGAATGTTATGTATGTCATAATCTTGGACATGTTGCATCTAGATGCAGAAGAAGAAGGGATCGAGACCATCATGCTCAAAGACCATCACATTCAAGGTACTTTAACGGATATTGTTTTGCTTGCAATATGTATGGTCACAAAGCTACTGATTGCTACAAAAGGAATATGAAACATGTAAGATGCTATGCATGTAACAATTTTGGACATAGAGCAAAAGATTGGAGGAACAAAGTTCATGATAAGAAGAAATAATCAACATGCTTGAAGGTATGGAAGAAGAAGGAATTTCAGTCAGAAAGATGTGGCACAACACAGGATTCTCAGCACAGCACAAACTCAGGGCGAGCTGAAAGTGTACAACTTCAGTGTCCTGAATCTCATACGCAAGTTTCATAAAGGGAATTCGCGTATATACGCGAGTTAGACATTGCAAAGTCGCGTATATGTGAGTCTGAGGAAAAGCACTAGGGACAGGCTCAGAAAAAGTGTCTGATATGTTTCAGTCCATTATTTGCTCTATTGGTTAATAGTTACAGTCTGCTGAGGATGTGTGGAAATGTCTTGAGACTTGTAATATGTTTAGAAGTATTTTGATCCTAACTTGATGATGATGATGATGTCTTGATGCTTGTTGCTGATATATGCATGATCAGATCTAACAGTAAATAGATGGCACTTGTTGAGGGGGAGCACATGCCTTTAACAAAGCATTGTTGGCATTATGGTTAACAGTCCTTGATGATATGGCTAAATAATGTATCTTGCTATGATGTGGTTATGAGTTTTCCATGATAAAATCTCATATGATTCTTGGGGTTGCATAGTTAATGATCAGATCACATTTTTGGATTGATGGTATATATATATGATGCTTACATGGTGATTTTCATAAGGATAAGGAGAAGTACAAAGCTTGTATACACAACATCATTACTTAATGCTGAGTCTCTCATGAAGATCATATAATACAGTTATGATGCAGAATTCCTATGGTACTTGGTGATCATGTGGATGAGGATTGTTGATGTTGATGATATAAAGAAGCCTTGACAAGTGATCTTGTGCTCAAGATACATAGTGCTGGATACATGCATGACTACTCAAAGTTGCATTGTTGGAGACATGAGATTGATATATGATGATAGGTTGATTCTCACATATGTTGATTATTGATTATCAGGTCATTTGCAGGTTACTGATCTGGAAGTAGCTGTACGCGAGTTTAATAAAGTGTATTCGCGTACATACGCTGGTCTGTGGAGAAAAAGTCGCGTATATGGAGGCTTGATGGATATAAGAAGGAGCTGGCTCTAGTTGAAGATATTCTGAAGTGGGTTTGACAGAAACCATCCGGCACAGGTTCAAGGGGAGCAGATAATATTCTAATAGTGCATTGTTGGCATTATCTTAGAAACTTTTGTTTCTGGTTCATAGTTGTTATTGATTTCAAGTGGAATAAGAGGCAGAAAGAGAACATAAGGAAATATTGGTCGCTGATCTGAATGATGATTAACAGATGCTGCTGCTATCAGTTGTTGGTGACTTTCATAAGTCTTGTTCTAGTATCTCTTTTGTAGTATCTCTTTTATGGTGTCAAGGTCATGTAACGGCCTATGTTGGTTTCCCCACTATGCCTGGGATGGATGTTTTATCTCTTATATGGTGTCAAGGTCATGTAACGGCCTCTGTTGGTTTCCCCACTATGCTTGGGATGGATGATGTAATGTTTTTGCTTTATCATGTGTAAACTTTTGATCCCCACCTGGTTGGGTAGATGATCCCCACTTGTTTGGGTGATGGATGTTTGTATTGAGTCTTTTGGTGATAGGAAGGTCCAGTATGATGTATAGAGTCATGTTCTTCTTGTAGAACATTTCTTTTGCAAATCTTGCTTATGCTCAAAGAGAGCATGAACATCACATTTCAGCAGTACAAAGACTCTGCATGTACTCAGGGGGAGTATGGACAGATTGGTACACATTGGCATATACAAAGGGGGAGCTCATTCAGAGATTTCAGCAGGTACTCAGGGGAAGTATGAACAACAGAATGCTTATCTTGAAAAGAGAATATTTTGGTTCGCCCTTTGCCCTTGATGTCAAAGGGGGAGAGTGATTTGGTGTTGTTGCCATCAAGTCCAAAGGGGGAGATTGTTGGCATTATGATGCATGTGTTGTACTTGATGGCAACCCTCTCATAGAAGATCATCTCACTTACATATACATAGATGAATCTACAGAAGAGATATCAGATGTGACTGAATGCATGGGAGGTAGGACAACTCAAAGGAATCAGACGATAGTTCTAAAGTGTGACAAGCTAGCTTTGCCGTCAAGTCCAAAGGGGGAGATTGTTGGCATTATGAGATAAGTGTTGTCCTTGATGGCAAACCACACAAGATGACAAATTATAATGCAACAGATCAGTAGCAAAGAATTTATGATCAGACTACAAAGAATGAAGAAAGCTGAGTATATACGCATGTTCACTATATACCAAGTCGCGTATATACGCAGGTTCGCTATATACCAAGTAGGGTATATATGCAGGTTATACTCGCAAGTTCTCTATATACAAAAATGCGTATACACGCTGGATTGTTGATCAGAAGTCACGTATGCGTATGCACGCACTTCCATGAACGGAAAAGCACGTATATGTTAGAAAACATACCTTTGGTCCGTGGGGGTTAGTCCTTGGAATTTGAACCTATGGGTTTTGGACCATGGCATCTCAACAGACGTGTTGATCCCTAGTATTAAGTTGATGGTATTGGTTTATTATGGTTTTGGACCATGGTATTGAGCAAGCCTAAGACTATAAAAGGAGAAGAAGATCATTAGGCAAATGCATGGAGAAAGTCTTGAATATCTTATGAAGGATGAGATCTAGTATGCAGGTTATGGGTTGTTTGATCTAAGCTAAGGAGGGATCTCACAAGTTGATGGAGAACAAGATCTAAGGATAGATCGGGATCAAATGGTTTGAAATGAACTATCTCTATATGATTGATTATGTTTATTTTAGATCTGTATACTGACGCATGTAATGATCTGAACTAGGTATAACTTAAGTTTGAAATCGCTGCAAGTCATGATTGAATATTTATAGATCTATACGCGAGTTGACTTTGGCAAAAGCGCTTATGTACGCAGGTTTGGTTTTTCCAAGTAGCGTATGCACTTTAATGCATGATTTTGATGATACAGTTGGTTTTGAATAGTGTTGCAGAGTTCAGGGTTCTGCTCTGTGTTCTGTTGACAGCATTTTGTTGACAGGGTTCAGTGATTCAGTATTGGGTGATTCAGAGATTGATAATGCTAGTATTGATTGATTGTGTTGATGGGTCCAGTATGAAAATTGGATGAAATGTGGCCTTCAGATTATAGAGTTGTGCTTTAGTGTATCTAGTCTGAAAATTTATGAATCATGGTACCTTGAGGAGAGAAGATTGTAGGTCGGTGCCTACGTACTAGTATCTTAGCTAGTACAAGAACTATGGGGGTTGTAGCTCCCTTCCAGGAGAAGCTGGAGAACGAGAGAGGGTTGTAGCTCTCTGCAGGTTGCACTGCGTACTAGTAAATAACTGCACCAGTACATTGTAAAACAAGTTTCTTATTAAAGGAAGATAGAAACAAATTGCAGCAGGTGGTTTTCAACCACATTGGGTTTCTACCTTATATCATGGTGTTCATGTGTGCTTCTTGTGTGTGATGATCTGTTCTGTTTATTGCTTCTGTGTACTGTTCATATGGTCTATACTTTTGTGCAGCATGAAGCTCCAACACTTACATTTGATCCGAGGATGCTAACACTGTTCCGACGATCTTGTCCCTTCACAATGATTGTTATTTCCTGCTTTGGTTCGCCGGTAGAGAGCATATCCCACTGCATTATTTGATCTTGAAATATTAGAGATGGCAAATTTTTAACTGCAATATATCTTAGTATTATATAAAAGCTAACCACTGGATCAATTCTATCTATTAGATATTGGGTGAAGAATAAGTCATTAACCTGGTTTCGACGTTTCAGATCTTGCAGGAAATCGAACGATTTCTGTGGAGTAACGGGAAGCCAGAATGAAGTGGCAGCACAAATCACAACACGGCCAGGAAACTCGGGGTTCGCCATGTTCTTCCATGTGGACACTCGAATATCCTCATCACCGTTCCCAGATAACGTAGCCCAGTTGTTAACCATCGATGGAGTCAGACAAGCACAGAAGTCACTCGTCATTCGCTGAGCAAGTTTCAGCAAGCTTTGCCGACTTCTGGTATCTGGGAAAGCTGATCCAATAAATAAATATTTTTAGATGAAAATAGATTCATAGTAATGGAATATAAATAAATATTAATTGAATTTAGCTTTCTGTAATTTATATCATGAAAAATAAGAGTAGAAATCACATTAGGGTTTGGTTCTGTAGATCAGTAGACGTTTTTTCAACTATCCAGTGATTTAGGGTTAGGATAGTTCCAAACATATTAACAAAATTCTGATGATGTGATTGTTTTGCATATCTTAAACTAATATTTATTTTTTTAAATAGATTCATAATTATGGAATATGAGACTGACAGCTCACAAGGCCTACCAGTGGTATCTGCATTTATCTCCATGAGAGCTAGAAGTTCGCATTGGTGCTGCAGTGTTGACAACCAACGCTGAGATCCAAACGCCAATCCGGAGCTAACCACAGAACGATACAGGTTGTGCACACCTCTATCGTCATAATCGATGTGCTCTACCCAGGTAACCTGTTATAAACAGTTAATCAGTCACTCGGCAATGAAAACCTGTAGCCAAGGAACCATGGATATTATTTCGATAACATAGAATAAGTATTATGAGCAATTACATTTGAACAATTGCCAGGGAGGTCTTGAATTATTAATCCCGATGGCTGCCTTTTGCAATTCACCGGAAATGAGTTCTCCACTAAACTGTCTGCAGAAACATCTACGACGGCCCAGACTCCTGCACCAAGCTGCTGGCAAAACCTTAAGAAATAGAATTCTCTAACTGGACCAAGCGGTGAGAGAGCATGGAGCTCCATGTACATCTGTTATAACATTCAGTATTTCTAATGAGATTCTACATTATGCAACGATAAAGAAATTAGTATAATTCGCTTCACAAGTAAGCAATTCTAGGGACCATTACTATATTTAAATTTTTAATTCAAAGCTAAAGCGTTTTTAATCTAAAATCCTGGACTTAAATAATGAGAAAATACTTGATTTTCTAATTCAAAGCTCAAATGTTTTAATCTAATATCCTTGAATTAAATAATGAGGCCTAATCTGATTAGGTATTTTAGAGCATTTACTTCCCTCAGTAATACTCAGATCTGAATAGAAGATTAACATACCAGCTGGAGTTTGCCATTCATGATACCCCCTACTCCATCGCATAAGACCTCTAAGGTCGTGGCTCTGGAAACAATTGATGGGAACATTTCCGAATAACGGTTCTGAATTGTATATGAAAGTTCAGTTAGTTAGGTCAACAGTGTGTACAGTAGCAGTAGATAGAAATCGATCAAGTAGGCAAGAAGATGAAATGGTGTCGGCACAATCAGTGGTTGTTTGCTTACATACCGAATTCATAAGTATCTCCACCAGATCCATGCTATTCATAAGCACGGTGCCAGCGTCTCTGCTTCCCTCAGTTGGGTATCCCATCTGTTTCTGACCAACGACCCTCGGGAATTGGCGAAAATATTCATCATGGTTGAGCGTTTCCTTTATCCCATCGTGAGGACTTTTGATCCAGAAAGGCTGTTGCATTCGAGCAATTCTGATGAGTTGATTCATGGATGCCACGGCAAGTTCTTTTGCGGAGGATTTGTCGATCCCACTTGGACTTCCGTCTCGGCCTGCAACATCGACAGTGGAAAGCCCGTCCAGGAAATTGAAAGTCGGATTTGCAAGATTGATGGCACCAGGGCTACCAGTTGCAAGACTCAGAGAAGCGTCGTGTACAGGAGAAAGTGATGCCCCAGACATTTTTTCTACCATCGCAGCAACTCTCTGCACCTGCACAATGGGGAAAGAAACATACAATTAGTTTCCTCAGACAATAATATTCCATAACCCACCAATACAGTATAATTATTTTAAGAATTTAATGTTTGATAAAACGCTTCGATGAATGTCAAATTGGGCCGCTTACAAACCAAAAATCAACACCACGGTCTTTCAATAATATAGTTAGTAACTACAAATCGTTAAAAACGGTCATAAATATATAGCTCACTTCCCACAAGAAAAATCATTCGTTCACTAGCAGGATTAATTTCATTTTAGTAGAGAGAAAAACAAATAATTACTACTGAAAGAAGGACTAAATGACAAATATAAGTTTAAGATTCCCAGCTTAACTTCAAACCAATACCCTGAAACAAAAAGTAAGAGTTTCGAAACTGAATAAAAAACTTAGTTTGGAACATGAAATGCACCGATTGCATTCCGAAAATGCCCTTCCATATTAATATTTCAAAGTTAAAGCTAAATTATGTTTGAATGGCAGTGGAGGCAAACCTCAATTCTTAATCTCATGTTCTCAAGCCGCAGTTGTTGCTCTTCCAAAGTCATCTCCGTGAGCATTGCAGGTCCTCCACAGTGGTAACAGCTACAGTTCGTCATTGCTTCTTTAATAGATCGATTTTCCATTAGAAGTCTTTCGTTCTCCTCCCTCAAAGTTGCGTTTTCGTGATGCTCTTGTTTAGACTGACCAATTCGACAGTTAGCAGAAGACTGAAAAATAATTTCTTAATGACTTTGTGCAGAGTGTTTTTAACCCTAATGGTCATTAAAAAAATTGCATACCTTAATCTGTGTGCGACGGTTTTGAAACCAAAACTTTATTTGGCTAGGCGTAAGATGCAACTTTTTGCTAAGTTGTAGGCGTTGATTTTCGTCAGGATGGGGAAATTCCTTGAAAAACCTGTACAGAACAAACACAAATGAACTTTATTCTTAAGACTAGCAAGGAAACCAAGCAAAGCAAGAGTTATTTCATAACAAACACAAAACACGAAAATATATTTATCAAGGAAACCAAGTAAAACCAGAGTAATTTCATGGCTTACGCCTCCAATTCATGTAGCTGCTGTGGAGTATGTCTGTGACGAAGCTTCCTTCTTTCATGTTGTATGCTATTTTGATCATCCACCGATGGGCTCCTCATCACATCGTCGCTATCCGACTTACTCTCATACTCACCATTTACTTTGGTCTTCCCAAGCTCTCTATTGTTACAATTCATCTCACCCTTTGCATCTCCTCCATTTGTCTGTCAAAGATGCCCATCTTAATTATTATAAAAATGCTGCTATATAGCATCTCTGTCCTATTGAAAAAACAACTTCTACTATCATTACGATTCAAAATTTCAAGACATACCAGCGTAAGAGACAGCTTTGCAGTGGAGTTGCACTTGTCCATATATCTATGTTCAATATCTGTTAAGGACAATCAACCATTGCATCATAAGACGTCATTGGATGACATACCAGGAAAAGGTTTTTTATCTAAACTTATCATATTAATATCACAGCGCCAGCCCACTCATTCAATAAAAAATGAAGGCAAAGAACGCCAGCAAACGTTAGGGCTAGCTCTCCCTTTTCACTCTCTCTCCAATATTCACTAAATATATATTAAGTAAGAAGACTCAAGCTACCTGTCATTGTCTGATTGGCTAGCGTCAAAGGTTTTGTAAGTGTGAGATGGATTATATATCATATGGGTTTATATATAAATATATATTAATTGGGTATTTTTGTTTAGGTAAAAGTAGTTATAAAAATGTTTTAAGGTATTAAGTAAGGATAATATAAAGCTCAAAATTTACAATCAATTATTAAGAAAAAGACTTATTTTATGGTTTCAAGGAGGGAAGAATTAATCTTCCTTGGAAAAAATAATCCCAAATTATTTGGAAGGAGCTCCAACCAAAAAAGGTACAAATTGGAAATACTATTAAAGCTTCTAAATGGTCTCACTATGCAAGACAACTCTATGAGCAGGTTCCAAGGTTTACCCTCCCGGCTTGGTCAATAGTGATACTAAACTCTTCACGGTACAAGAGGTAGAGATGAGTATAAAGAAGTTGAGTGTTGGAAAAGCAAAAGACTTAGCTGAACTCCAAGTAGAATATCTAAAGTGGGGCTCAAAGATTCTTGCACCTCACATTACAAAAATTTTCAACAACATCATATAACAAGGGCTCCCCACAAATTTGACAACTAGTGTGGCAATACCTCTTCTCAAGAGCAATGACGTCAATAATCCCTCCAATTATAGGACTATCATGATAAAAGCTTTGTTTGCAAAGCTATTTGGAATCATGTTAGAAATCAAAATTAGCAAGTAGGTAGACGAAACATATAAGCGTGCTAAAGGGCAAGCAGGTTTTAGACCTAAACATTTCACAGTTGAGCATTGTATAACTTTAAGCCACATCATTGAAAAAGTTTGGGAGAAAAATGAAGAAGTATTTTGCTACTTTGTTGATTTCAGAAAAGAATTTGACTCGGTTCCTAGGGATAAAATTGGGGTTCTTAAACATTTGATAGTAGCTGTGCATAGGCTTTATGAAGAGGTGAAATCCAAAATCTGTATGAAGAGGTGAAAGCCAAAACTAGAACTTCAACAGAGAATTCTAAAAGTTTTAGAAGCAATATCAAGGTCAAGGAAGGTTGCCCACTCTCTCCACCCTTTTTGGTTTATATATCGACAAGCTTGAGGAGTCGTTAAATTCACAAGGGGGTGATGGTATCTATTTGGTCAAGTTTGTTATAAGGCTTCTTTTGTATGCAGATAACCTTACTATCCCTTGAGCATTTTTGTAGAAGTGTGAGGATGCAAGTCAATATGAGTAAAACGAAAGTAGTGGTATTCTCTAAGAAATGAAAACATAACTAGCATAAGTTCTACTTTGAAGACAACATTCTCGAAGAAGTTGCGGATTGCAAATACCTTAGAATTGACTTCAACAAAAATATAAGTTGGAATGGTTGTAGAAAGAAAAGAACTTTGGGGGGTTGGAAAGCATTTTATGCTTTTCAAAATAGGTGTAGAGAGGGAAAGTTATCGAACTTGAAAACCACTCAAACTCTTTTTGGGATTTTATTGATTTTGGTGATTCTCTATGGTTGTGAACTATGGGCCAATAGTACATTCAACATGCAGTGGAGATAAATTGAGAAAATTCAGAAGCGTTTGATTACAAACAAATTTAGGATTAAAAGTGGAGTTCCTTATGATATCTTGTTAAGTGAAGCATGGTCTACTCCTATTGAAGCAATTGCTATGGTGCTAATCATACGGTATTTCAAAAAATTAAGCAAATGGAAGAGGGTAGATGGCCTAAGGTTGTCTTTAATGATAGATTTTGCAAGAGAAAAAAACCTTGGATGCAACGAAATAACAAATGGTTTAGTAAATGGGGTATTTACTTGAACACATGTCCCATAAACAACAAAGAGATAAAAAGTTTTGTTATGGTAAAGTTCCACAAGTGTATTTGGGATAAGGAGCTAGTAAGAAAGAAAATTTACTACATTGAAGTGTTTAATATCTCTTGTAGTAATCAACAAAAAACATACATAGAGGTCAATATCTCTTGGAGAGCCAAAATTCTTATTGCTCAGGTAAGGACTAATTCTCATCAACTCCATTGTGAAACAAGGAACTCGAAGAGGCCAAAGGAAGTGTGGGAGGAAATAGTATGCATTTTTTGTTCTTTCAGAAAAGTGGAAATAAAAAAACATTTCATTTTAGAATTTGAGGCCTTCAAAGACAATAGGGAAAGTTATGGAGATATGATTGCGCTAGCTCTTGGGATAATCTATTTAGCTAGGGGTTTGTAGAGAAGCTTGGAGCATTTATTTTGAAGCTTCACAAAAAATGGACCAATACATCAAGCAGATGAAAAATTAACTAATTTATTTCTTCTTTGTATTTAGAGAATGTTCTCAGAATTCAACAATATGGATTTCATAAAACGATTATTTATTTTAAACATATATTTCATTGTATTCTTAAGTAAGTTCATTTTAATTTTAATTAATTTTAATTTAATTTATTTACGTAATAAAATTTATTAAATAAATTATAACTAATCCCTTCACACAACTTAAATTTATTAAGTATATTTTATTAAGTAATTTTATTTGTTTTATTACTTATATTTTATTGAGCATTTTTATTTATTTTTATCGTGCCTTTAGCTACAATTCTTTCACAATTTTATCATAAAACACATTATTTACAAAATAATTATTAAATTATCAAAAATCAAATTATATGTATGTATGTTTAAAGTAGACGATATTCTTTACCATATCAATAATAGAACTTTTCGTGTCTATATATATATATAATTATTAAAAAAGCCATAAAACTTTTTAATTGACTCAAAATATAGATAAAAATGGAGAAGCATAATTTCCTAATAATAAAATTGAAAAATTGATCGAAAATAAAAATATGAAGTTTGTGTCTCCAAAATCTGTGTATCTTTCTCATTAAGGATAGAAAACATGAAAATATGTTACATTGTTGGAAGAAATTGTGAAAACTAAAATGTGTTGCAAAATCTTGTCTCCTCCAATGGTGTATTTTGGAAAAACTTGTTCTAACTAGAGACAATCTAAACAAACATGGGAATAGTGTCGAGTTGGTTACCTTTATGTAGAAGTGTGATGAATAGTTGGACACTTCCTCCTTCTCTCTCATTTTGCACTAGTCGTGTGGTCATCTATTATAACTTATCTAGGTATAACAATTAAATGGCAAGGTGATTCCTATTTGCATGCATGGGAGAATTGGAGGAACTCTGCAAACCCAAAGAAAAATCGTTGTTTTCCCTTGTTAATATTTTGGGGAAAATGGCTTTCGGGGAACATAGATGTTTTCCCAAACAAGACATCTATTTCAGACAAGGTGGTTCCATATTCCTTATCTATATTCTGTCTAATTTTTTTATCTGGACTCACTTCTTCATATGTCTAACATCTCTGAGGAATCCATTCATTACTCTTTTCCCTAGGTTTATTTTCATGGTGCCTCTCTTGTTGGGGAGCATGTGGGGGCAACGTTGTTCTGCACTTGTCACAAAGTCATTCTTTCAAACTAGAAAGTGGATTGGCATAGGGCACACATAATTTTTCTGTGCTTTCTAAAAATGCTTACATTGTTTGCTATTGAAAAGTAAGTTAGATGAATTCAAATTTTTGGGGACTCAAAAATCGTTATAAATTGGTTCAACAACACCTACACGCCACATGCACACACTTTGTCCCATGTTGGAGGAGATAAATTTTTTAATACAATATTTTGATGTTATTACTCATTGAATGAACAATAGCATGTATACTTCAACCTTTCCTACATGGAGTGCATACTTCCACTTATCCTTCATAGACTCCATACTTCCACAAACCCTACACTGAAGGCATGCATACTCAACACTAATGTATGATATCTATATTTTTTATTTCTGTTGTTTTATATCTCTACTAAATGCTCTAAAGAGAATTTACTAGTTGTTGAAGACAAACACTATTCATTTAGTTTTATTTATCACAACACTGTATATTTTTGGGATATAAGTATGGATGTATCTGTGTGCACATTAGAGTCCTAACTCCTGTTCTGATGAGCCATGAGTGGCTTATTTTTTAGTGTAACACATGCACATTCATAATGTAATTTTTGTTTTTAAATGAAAGTAATGTTTTTTGTTCGAGAAAAAAGAAAAAGCTTGTTAAAAATTTAAATCAATTCATTACAATGAGTTTGTTAACTTAAACATCACTTAAATTAATTCAAAATAAAAAATATGTAATTTAACTCAATATAATGAATCTTGTAAACTTTAACTTAATCTAATTATTAGAGATACTATGCTTGATGTTCAGGAATGATTTATTGTTGGGTTAATGTTTAGTGAAAGAGAGGCAGGAAAGTGGATATGCAATCTGTGCTAGGGCTTGAGTGAGGGCTTGGTGCTAGTAACCATGTCGAGTCATGGAGGAGGGAGTTCTGCTCCCTCCTATAGTCAAATAATAACAAACAAAAATAAGGAAACTGATCTGCATCACTTCAAGAAACCAACAGAGGTGATAATTGAGGATACTAACACAAGAAATATCGAACCTCACGAATAGAGTGTGAATCACGAGGAAGATAGTAGGGAGAAGAGAAAAGAGGGCAGCAGTGAGAAAGCTACGCTTCTTAGGGTGATAGATGTCTTTAAATCCAAGTCAACCATCACTCCTCGAGTAGTTTTAAGTGACCCAACGCTATAGGTGCACAGAGATCACATGACAGAACACGCGATCATATGAAAATTTATTGGGATTTGGCCGATAGAGAAGGCCTTACATGCATGGATAAAGAACCATTGGAAAACTAAGGGGGATATAAACCTTCACCATGGATCTAAGGGTTTCTTTACGGTGGTGTTCACAAGCTTAGAAGATAAAGGCAAAGTATTTGAGGGAGTACCCTATTTCTACGTTGTTGTAGGCCTTTATATGCGACCATAGGTGAGGAAATTTGTCCCAAAATGAGAAACGTTCACCTGAGTACCGGTATGGATACGACTTTACTCCCTTCCTTTATATTATTGGTTCTCAGAGTCTTTAAAGGCTATTAGAAATAAACTAGGGCATTTTATAAAGATATGAGATGTGACATTAGAGGCAAATACACTTCCTTCACCCGAATCTGTGTGGAAATGGACCTATCTGGGGCACTCCTAGATGAGATAATTTTAGAAGTATATGATGAAGAATGGGTGTAGGTAGTGGATTAGGACCATGTCCCATTTAGATGTCATAAGTGCCTTGAACACAAGCACCTTTACAGAGATTGCCCATTCAAAAAACTGGAAAGCAACAAAAAAACCACCCCAAGTAAAGATCCTGAGGGTTTCACGAAGGTGGGGGGTAAGGGGAAAGGAGGAAAGCGGAACCTAAAGAAAATAAATGAGAATGGAAAACTGGACTGCCATAGTTTCAAAATCTTAGAATAAGATACAGGAAACAACAGGGAAAACTAGAAATCAGCAACTAAAATCAATGAAAAGGATAGGGATACTAGCATGGAGGACATACCAAAGAATAGTCAACAACAAGATGATCCACTGAGCATTGTGTAACTTAGCAGGGACCATGAGATGACCCCAAGTGAGGTAGGAATGGAGGATTATGAACTACAGGAGATTCTTGAGAAGGAAAACTTGATCTGGAAAAGTTTTTGAGGTAGGGTATCACCAAAGGAGTTGACTCCCTACCAAAAGAGGATTTGACACGGTTCAACAACTCTTCCTATGGCAATCACAGTCGAAGAGTTCTGGAGTTAAAAGAAACCATGATAGCCAGGAAAATAGAGGGATGAAGACAATGGAGGAAATATAGGGGCACTCTTCTAAGAACCCAGGTAGGAAAAGAGAAAGGAAAAGACAGAATGGGCTGTTGACAGAATGCGGAAAACTCATGGTCAACTCAGGTAAGATGAAAGATATCACTAGATACTCTTTTACAAACCTATCCTAATGAAGTTTAGAACATGGAATATTAGGGGCCTAGGATGCAAAAGGAAACAAAGAAATCTCAGTAGTAGAATAAAAGAAGAAAAACCAAACATGGTTTTCATTGAGGAAACAATGTGCTCAATGGATAAAATCAAAGAAATCCACAGCAAATGGTTAAGGAGGTATCAATATGTAGAGGTTAAGGCGGATAGCTTAGCAGGAGGGATTCTGACACTTTGGGATCCCAAAAAACTTAGAATATTGGATGCGGAAGCGTCAAGGAACTATCTTTTGCTGGTAATACAACTTGTCGGTGATAAGGAAATTTACATGATTACAAATTTCTACATACCTCAAAAACTTGAAGACAAACTCAAGCTTCTCACTTCCGTTGAGTAGCTAAGAGAGAGACATCCTGATATACCTTGGATTTTGGTAGGGGATTTCAATATGATCAAATCTCTTACAGAGAAAAAAGGTGGCACCAGAACACTAGGTAGAAACTGCACTACCTTCTAGAACTTTATAAATAACATGAGATTAGTGGATGCTGAAACATTAAATGGCACTTTCACTTGGAACAATAAGAGAGGAGGGGCTTGTCAAGTCGCCTCTAAACTGGATAGATTCTTGATCTTAAAGGACCTATTTCTCATGGGCCCTGACATGTCATCTTTTATCCTTCCATTTGGACGTTCAGACAACTGACCTACCATCTTGAAGCCACTTTTATGAGTACACTTAGGAATAGACCTTTTAGTTTTGAAAATATCTAGCTCTCTCACCCTAACTTCACCAGCAACATTGAGAAATGGTGGAAGGGAGAGTTGCCCTTTCAAGGAACTAAAATGTACATGCTACAATAAATAATTAAACACATCAAAGCTAGACTCAAAGATTGGAACAAAAAATAGTGTGGCAACATTTTCAAATCCAAAAATAGAGGTTGATAAAAAAATTTAGAAGATTAATCAGTTTATGATCACATATGGCTTTACCGAGGAAAGGAATACTCAAGCTGATGTTATTCAAAAGGAATGGGATGATAGGTGTAGGCAAGAAGAGATTTTCTGGAGACAAAAAATGAGAGTACAATGGATTAAAGAAGGGGAAAGAAACACAAAGATTTTTCATAAGTCAACTTTGAGTCACAGGTGACATAATAAAATTTTGAAACTTAGAGATTCTCAAGGAAAAGAGTTCATCACCCACAAAGAAATGGAATCTGTCCTAGTTCAACACTTCCTTAACATTGCAAAGGAGCCTCTCTTAGACATGTCTCATTTTATTAATAAATTCACGAGGTACATCCCCAAGCTGGTAACAAGGGAAGACAATCATAATATCAATAGGTTAGTATCTAAAGATGAGGTCAAGGAAGTTATCAACGAGATGCAAAATGGGAAAGCTCCTAGCCCGAATGGTTTCAATGTAGACTTTTTCAAAGCATGCTGGAAAACAGTCAAACAAGACTTCCTTAATGCAGTTGAAGACTCAAGAAGATCCAGATCGGTCCTAAAGGCTCTCAATACTTCTTTCATAGCTTTGATTCTGAAGCAGGAAAAAGCCATCACACCGGATAGATTCAAACCCACAGCTTTGTGTAATGTTGTGTACAAAAATATTTCCAAAGTGATCATTAACAGACTCAAGCCACTTCTTCCAGTTCTTATCTCATAGGAGAAAATTGGTCATGTGGAAGGAAGAGATATTCTCAACAATACTTCTTTCATAGCTTTGATTCTGAAGCAGGAAAAAGCGATCACACCGGATAGATTCAAACCCACAGCTTTGTGTAATGTTGTGTACAAAAATATTTCCAAAGTGATCATTAACAGACTCAAGCCACTTCTTCCAGTTCTTATCTCACAGGAGAAAATTGGTCATGTGGAAGGAAGAGATATTCTCAACAATATCATTCAAGCTCATGAGGTGGTACGCTC
>APFE030073440.1:143172-203678 GCA_000404065.3 Pinus taeda | reverse complement strand
ATTTTAATTTTTTAATATATTGAAATGCATTTAAAAATTCGACGGATGAGATTAAAAGAGATCTTGATCCTCATCGACGGTCGAGATTAGTTTGACATGGATCACTCGAACTAGCCGTTGGGAATTTTTCTTTTAAATAGGGTGCTAGGGGTCATTTGAGATCATTGGATCTGTGAGTCTTGTGCTGAAGAAAGCTCTCTTGTAAACTTTTCCTTGTGCAATAAAGAAAGACTTTGGGGTTGAAATCTCGCTGGTGTTACTCTCCTGAAATGTTGTAAGTTGTTTCATTTTCTGTATAATTCTATTTTCAGCCATTGGTAATAGCTTGATGTGGAGTGATGTTGAACACAAGTATCTTGTTCACTCCCTAAGGTTTGAATGGTAATAGAATTTTTGAAAGTAATGGCAGGCATCTCCATTGGATTTGGGTTTTAGTACTATTTTTTCCCTCTTTATTGATAGTTGAAGTGTGCTGTGCAGAAAACCTATATTGTGAAGATCAACGAGCGTTTGGGGAAGTTCTCGGCTAAACCAGCCAACTCCCGGAAAACATTTTCTTGAAGGGCCCAGCCAATTTCGATTCTGGGTCTATCATTTAAATTTATTTTTGAATTGCATGAAAGATTTCTGAAGTATCTCATAGTAAATCTGAAATTCTGAAAATATTATTGTGGATTACTGACAAATCTGGCTGTTATAGAGTCATAAAACTGTAAATATTGTAGCTAGTTTGTAGGGTTTTAGTTTTAATCCTTGCATATATTATCTCTGGATGTTTGTTTTGCCATTGCAGGTTGCAAATCTAAGACGAAATTTTTGTTTGAAGCCAGATCTAGGCCCTGGAGGGTAAGATCTGGCCCCAGAACCAGCTCTTGCAGGGGTATCATTTCTACAGTCCAGGGTTTTAAATTTTTGTTTATCTGGAGGCGATCTTACAAGGGTTTCAAGTAATAAATCTGAAGCATAACATATAAATTTTATTTAGAAGTCTTTGAGGGTTTCACTGCTAAATTTCAAGCAGAAATATAATCTGGAAATTTCTGGGTTTTTATTTGGCCATTTTTCTCTGCTGCCTCGGGCTTTTTGCGATTTTCTTGAAGAAATTTCAAAATTTTGATGAAAGTTTTGTTGCCAGCATTCTTCTCTTTGTTGTTCAATCTATTCTCTGCTGGCGGCTATCAAGATCGCATCTCCATCCATTAGGACTCCTTACGCTGTCCAAATATGCACCCTCATTCCCTCTGGCATATCCCTATCCGCACTTGCCCATCCATTCCTCACGCAATTCTGTCAATTTCACACTGCAGGTCTACCCTTACTGCGCCCATCTCTCCACGTGATCAACCTTTCTGCAACCGTATTTCTCCATCGATTCACCATTGAAGCCTCTGCAACGAATCTCAGACTTGCGCAATTCCACTGGTCTCTTCATTGGAGCTCCACGCAGCCTTGGCAACCCGTGTCACCTGCGCAAATCCTCACTGTTTGCTCCACTGCCCTCACTTTCTCGCTGCCACGCCATCCATACTTGCTCTCTGCTGCTCCATGCAAACCCTGCGGCGTTCTCCCATCGAAAACTCTCTGTCGCTGCTTCGCAGTTCCTCCCTCAGTCGACTTTTTCTCATCCGCGGACCTGTATACGCAGCCAACAAAAAACTCAAAGTGTTTTCGATTTTTGAGATGCGTCTCATGAGTTAGCGTAGGTATTGCTTTGTTTGTTTTTTTTTATTAGTTTCATTTAGTTTAGGCATTAGTTTAATTTTTAGCATTAGATTTTAGAATTAAAGTTTAGTTTTAGATCGATTTCTTTCAGTTTTGTTTAAAATTTTTAATTTTGAATTTTAAAATCATAAAAAATAGAAAAATTAAAAAAAATTCAAAGAATAGAAAAGGGGCATAAAAAGTTTTAAACTTTTTTGGGGTTTTGTCATTAGCTTTTGATTTGTTAAGTTTAATTTTTAACTTAGGTCTTAGTTTTAAATTTCATCTTTTTAGTTTAGCCTGTTAGTTTTGTTTTAACTTTATAAAAATAAAAAATAAAAAATTCTCAAAAACATAAAAAAGTAATCTTTAGACTTTTTATTTTGTTCTATAGTTTAGAATTTTATTTAGATTTAAGTTTCATTTATTTAGACTTTAGTTTTTTGCTTAGCTTAGTTTTGTTTTATTTGAAAATATAAAAAAATATAAAAAATTTTGGAAATATTTTGCCAGATTCAGTCTTGGCTCAAGGATTTGTCATGTTTGCGATATATCTTTTCTGTTGAGACTAAAATTTTGATGTGGGGTTAATATTTATCATTTTTTATGTGGTTAAACATGCTTAAATGTTCATTTGAAGATTAGTTATATGAAAGTAATAACTGGTTAGTATTTAAAATCACGTGGTTATTTAAAGCATTTAATCTTTCGAATTTTAATTGCTCGAATATTGTTAAGCCATTGAGCATTTATTGATTATCTTGCATTTGGTAAAATTAATCTTCGTTTGGGTTATTTGATGGTAAATGATTGTTAATGAGTTCATATTTCTGCTAAACAATTACTTAATCATTAACTCCATAAGGCACTGGCACATTAACTTATAAAATCAATCAAGTGCTTGTTTTCCCTTGTTGTGTCTCCCAACCCAACTGGTCCACAGTTGGTCATCCTTTGTCCCATAGGGTCTACCCCCCTTAGCCTCGGGAAACAGCTTAAATGAAAAGATCGGCGATCAGGGTGACAGCCCCTGGTTTGAGCATTGTCGTGACAATCTGTGCGACAACAGGAGGCTTCCCTTGGATTACTCCAGCCAACCAACACATGATCAGTGGCTTGTAGTGGGGTCTAATGGCTGAAGTGGATTTTTATGTTGCTTCCTTGCTGGCCTACAGTGTAAAATTTGCAGAAAAATATACTAAACGAGCAAAAAAGGCACTCAAAGCTAAGAAGATATATTATGAGTATTCAAATTGAGTATATAGAAAATATACTAATCAATTCTTCTTTTGTTTCTATGATTAAGACCAGTGTTGAAAATATTGGTATCGACAAAATATCAGCGAGAGTCCAGGAAACATCTTATCGGCGATATCAGCAAAATATTGGCAAATATCGGCAAGCATAAAAATAATTTTTTCAAATTTTTAAACATAGCCGATATTTTGCCAATATTTTCAAAATATCGCGATATTTTCTCGGTGATATATCGTTTTGTCGAAAATATCGTGATATTTTCAAATATCACCGATATTATCAACAGTGATTAAGACCATGGTTAGAGGGGTTGTTGTGCAGATAAACTTCTTGTCTAGTGACTGCAAGTCTGCAATTTTTGCAAAAGATCGTAGGAAAGAGCATGAAAATTTTCCTTTAAGAACAACCAAAAGTGCCTAAGCTCTTCTAGATCCAAGGTCTACAGGTGGGAGGCTAAAAGATAGAAGATAGGTCCCTTTGGACCACTTCTAAGCTTTGGACTTGCAACAAATTTGAATTTTCAGCAAGTTGGAAATCCATTCATTGAGGTTTTGAGGTCACAACCCATGGGATGCAAACCCAAATAACTATTCCAATAAGATATAATGTTTTAATAGCTGGAAACTTTTAGCTACAAATTAAAGATGTAACTTGTAAAACCAAATTTGAAACTAATATAGGGCATGTTTAAGATATTTAATTGAAAATAGACACCCTGTGGTAAGAAATTTGTAGAAAATGATGTGCTATAGTTGTAATTTGCTGTGGATCTATGCAAACAACTCAATACAGCTGCCAAATATATGTGTATTGTTAGTGTTGCCGCGAAATCTAGCAGGGCTTGAAGAGGGAAACCCTGCAAGGTATTCACTAGACAATGGGACATCAATGGGGTAGAGGCCCAATGTATCTAGTCAACACAAGGCCAAATATATGATTTACTATGAATATTCTAAGTTGGTTTATGGTGAAGCCGAGGAGGTGCATTGTATTGCAGCAAAGCATGTCCTCAAGTATCTACGAGGTATGATGGAGTATGGGTTGGGGTGTGAAAGGAGTGGTGGAGTGCAATTGTAGGGCTATATAGACTCAGATTGGGTTGGGAGTCTACTGGATAGGAAGAGCATCTCAAGGTGTTGCTTCAACTTGGGGTTAGCAGTAATCTCGTTGTTTAGTAGGATGTTGAGCACATTATCATTAGTTTCCTTATTTCCTTTAGTTATGCCTAGGGCTGTGTGAAGAAATAGAATTCCGACTACTTCAAGATAGGGCTAATTTTGGTTTTGTGTTTCTAGGTTAGCATAATATCGAACAACAAACTTGTGTTGAGGAAATTTCTAATATAAATCTGTGAAAATTTGGAATCCCGAATCCTATTGTAGCAATTGGATATTATTCTCCTAATTGTTAATTAAATTTAACAATTTATTTATTGTTTCCTACAACAAATAATGAATAATTCACACTGCAATCTACACAAATAAAATTGTGGAAGAATAAACGCTGGAAGAAATGCTAGCGCACACATAAAAGAACACAGTTATTTTTGGACCAATGTCCCTGGAAAAACCCAACTTGGGAAAACTAGTGCAACAATTAGGGTTTTATTTTATTATGCAACAATGAAATCTGAGTACATCTATGGACGCCGAATAAAGCATCTCTTTATTCAGACACCCTCTTAATCTTAGGAAGTTCTCTTCTATTCATGCTTTCTTAGGGAGATCGACTTCTTCTTTTTTTCATTGGAGAATCTTTTGTGGCTTCCAACCATATCAGAGTTATCATCATCCCCATCATGCTTATCATATCAATGAGCATCTTCACCATATTGAAGATTGTGTACCTACACAACTCAAATAGAAAGTACAACCAAATCTATAGAAGCATAATGTTAGCCATATAAGAATTATGGAAGCATTTCATCTTTATACATATCAGATACCCTAACTTAATTATATACTCTTCAACATCTTGCTAGGGACTTTATCATAAACCCTAGACTACTTCATAACACTTTTCATTCCATCTAGGGTTTCAATGTTTCTTCCAAACGTATGACATACCTTACTTCAACATATAGAAAACCCTAGAAACAGTTCACACACAAATAGATCTACAAGGCATCTAACAATCTTTCAAAATTCATATGTTAGACTTCTCACTAGGGATTCATACAAATCCTAGATTTCATACAAAAGAATCAATCAAAGTCAATCACAGCTTAGTCATTAACCTGACCAACTTCCACTAGGGTTAGTTGAAAACCCTAGATTTCCGATCAATCATCAAATCCATCCAAAACTCAAATTTCACAAATCATATTGTCAACATTCATCAAAGGTTTCTACTTCAACCAAGGTTCAACTCTAAAACCCTAGAATTCCAGTTTCACAATTTCAACAATCTTACACAAATCTCAAATCATCATATTTCAGAGATTTTACTTTGACTAAGGTTTAACTCCAAAACCCTAGAATTCCATTTTCACAATTTCAACAATCATTAAATACATAGATCTCATATTGTTACATTTCACACTAGACAAAGTTACTACTAGGATTTAACTGCAAAACCCTAGATTTTCATTTTCAACAATCATTTAATAGATTTCAAATTGTTATATCACACATTCTAGACAACTTCACTAGGGTTTAGCTACAAAACCCTAGATTTCCAAATATCATCATCCTAGAATCTCAGACAAGGATTTCTATTGAATCCTAAGACTTATGACCATCAATAACTAGGTCAACACGTATATCTAGGAATCATAATCATTCACAAGCATATCATATGTCCAACAATATTAATACATCTGACCTAGACCAAGCTAGGGTTTTGACCAAAAAGACATATCTATATATGCCTATAATTCATCATCATGCTAAAACATTTCATATCATGTGTTAGTCAAATCCAACTTCACAATGATCAATAAGAGTTAGACACACAACCATCTTGATTACACTAGGGGTTGATCACACAAGCACACACTTTCCATGGAAATCATTTCTAAGACAATATAAGGATCTTGCTTACACATTCCAACAAACCCTGATGAACTAGGGTTTCAATGTAGAAACGTTAATAATCACCAAGTCTTCAAAGGTTTGGGATTTTAGATGTTATCATTCAACCCTAACAAGTTAGGATTTCTTGATCATACCAAAATCCTAAACATGACATAATCAATAAAAATTTCAAACATCAATTCACAATATCCCTAATCAGCTTAGGATTTCGAACATTCACATAAGCGTACCCTTCGATTAGGGTTTTCCAGAACCTGACTAGGGTTCTACACAACCAATTAAGAATATGAGTGGGGTGGGTAGATTTATCAAATGATGAATCACCCAAAGGAAGAATCACTAAGGTTCAATATAGCTTAGACATAACAATGTTAGTAATAGATCATCAAATGAATAATCCTTTCAATAACTGTATTTAGAGCATGCCTTTGTTTCTTGACTAACCTTGTCTTGAGAGATCCTCCTTCTTGCAGATGTTTTCCCTAATCAAGACAATAGAGGGAGAAAGGTGATTAGTATTTAATATAATCAAAACTGAATGACTATATGAAACCAAAAATTGAAAAGACATGAGATACTTATCTTTGGGAGTTGTTGGGGGCTCCCTCCAAAGCTTGAGGGATACCTACAAACTTATAAAAGCAATGCAAAAATGTCTTTTCCAAAATAAGTTCAAAACCTATAAATTCTAAAACATATAAAACAGAATATCTAAAGCGACAAGAAAAGGACTTAGTAGTGTAAGTCCATAATGTTGGGTTCTTCGGGCTTGACTTTCTTTGAGTTTCCTTCTGCAAAGTTGGCTTGATCCCTTCCTCTCTTCTTATGCTTTGGATTCTCGAGAAAATCACTTTTGTAGTGACCCTTCTTATGACAATGGTAGCACTCTATCTTGGAATATCAACTTTCTTCCTTGGTCCCTTCAATCTGTTTCCTTTCTGATGAGCAATGTAAGCATTTGATACTCCTTCAGGATTGGTAACCATTGAAATCCTTGGTTCTTCTTGACTGTAGGTGGTCCATAATTCTTCAAAGGTGGGAGCTAGCTTCCAACTACTGAGGCCTACAACAAATGCACCCCAAGAGGGTGGCAATCCTAATAGAGTAGTGATCACAAGTTCTTTGTCTGGAGCAATCTCATTGATGGTCAAGAGATCATCCCTGAGTCTAGATATCTTCATGAAGAAGGTTACCACAGTATCTTATTTAGTTATCTTCGTAGGCCTTAGCTTATTCTTCAAACTTGCTACTTGACCAATATTCTTAATAGTAAATAGCTTCGACAAGGCTTCATACATTTCCTGAGCATGATCGATGTTAGCTATGAATAGGACAAGATTGTCCTTTATCCCTTCTACCATCAGAGTCATGGCCACCAATTCTAATTCTCTATATTTCATTTTGTCGGCATCACTAGATTCCTCTGTAGGCTTCTTTACATTTCCTTTTACTAAGTCTACTACCTTGTTCCTGAATATAATAGACTCCTTCCCTGAGATAGTCCCTTTGAATGGATCAAGTGCTTGAGACTGCCTTTTTCTTCCTTCTTCACCAAAGCTCTGATACCATGTTAGAAAATAAAAAAGGCAGAAAGATTTTCTTGTTCTTGATAATTACTTGTGATGTTTATTATTATTAAGATTATTTATATCTTCTCTCTTTAGTTCATCAAGCAATTACCAAAAGAAACAACACATAAAACAATAGACACCAGATGTAGGCACGTGCCAGGGGAAAACCCCCCTCAAGGGGAAAAAACTAGTCAAGATAATTCTTCCTTTCAGTAGTATTCTTTGAGACTCTTCACCCTAGACCAAGAGCAGAGCTTCCCTCCACACCAAGTCAGCGTCCAAGAATTTTGACCTCTTTCCAACAACTTCAACTAGGCAGCAGCTTACGGCAATTGGCAGCTTCCGGAAACAGTGAAACTTGGAATACTTAGATCTCCCAATCCAGGACACGAAACAGAGAAAGAGAAACACCAAAATTTCGATTTTCCTTCTCCTTAGACTTTCCCAAACTCGCATTCACTTCGGCTTCTCGACACCACAGTTCACACCTTTTCCTAGCTACAAGACAACTTTGCAGTTCTTCCTAGCTACAAGAGAATTTTGCACTTTTTCGAAGCTACAAAGAATTTGAACTTGTGTGAGAGAAAATTATGCTTCAAATGAATTCGATGAGCTTCCTTTTATAGGCTTCTTGTGGGGTTGAATGGGATCCTTAGGCCGACATGGTGTGGAGGTTACATAATTCATATTTGACTCAGTACTTAACCTTTTACATGATTCAAAAGCCCAAGAAGGGTCTCTTTAAATGTACAATAACTTTATAGACTCAGAATAAATCCTAGAAGTCCTCAATGGGGACTTTGACTTAAAACATGGTGACCTAGGCATGAAACCCATGCTTTATTAAGTCATAATAATAATAATGAAAATTCTTTTCTTTATTCTTTTGACAAGTACATTACATGATGACTTAAGTACATTATTGAAGACCAAACATAGTTACATTTTCCAACACAGTGCACCAGAAATTTTAGGTGGAAACCCTTCTAAGAAAAAAACCACCGAATGCTTTTCTAATAATTTAAAGAGTATGTAAAATTCTTGAGCTCCAACTGAAAGGGAAGCCCCAACTCCCTAGTACTCTAGAAAAATGTTCAATTTTCTAGCTCCAATTGGAAGGATGCTCCAATGCCCTGGTTTTATCAGCTAATGCTAAAAGGATGCTCCAATACCATTGCAAGCTCCAACTTGCCCTAGTACCACCATAACACGCTGAAGTGTTTTTGGGATACAACCTGAAGGTGACTTCAACCACTTTCCTAGCACCACCCAACTGCCCTGAAAATGATAATAGACTAACCAACTATTGTGGGCTCCCGTACCAGGGATAATGGCCCACTTACAACTACAAAAGATATAACAATGAAACCCCAACAATTAAACCCTTACATTTAGCCTTTAAACTTCAAAGCTCCTATTCTAGAAACCCTACTGCAATAATGACAAAGAACCCTTACTGCAAGTACAAAACTTCAATGTTAAGACAATGTAACCCTTGTTGCATAATGATGAGTCAACAACAGAATGATCAAGCATTGCTACAAGATGTAATTGTCAACCCTTACTACTATAGCTATGGAAATTCCTACACTCAGAAGGAACCCCTACTGCAACAAATCTAAATCTACTTCACCTACTTGATTTTTACATTACATTCATCAAGTTATTCTTCTGAATATCGAAGCAAATTACTCCTGCAACCTACACTAATTAAATATTTGATCTCATGAAACAGAAAACAGAGCAAAGAACAAGATACATAGGACACACTTATTTTTGGACACAATAGTCCTCGGAAATACCCAATGCAGGAAAAACGATGCTGCAGCTCTGAGGGTTTTATTATTATGTAGGAGAAATATCTTAATACAAATCTAGGATGCTCATGTTGCAATCCTTTACAAAGAAAATACTAGCAGAAAATCTGAGTGAGTTTTACCTCACTTCACTCGGCGAAATTCCAACTGAACCGGCACAACACTGGCTAACCCCGACTATTTCTGCGTTGGCCTTGCATAGGCCTTGCGTCAGACTTTCAGGATCTATGTCAACCTTGCATCACCTTCTCTGCCATCTGTGTTAGCTCTCTCGGTTGTTCCGGCAGTTCCCGTCAGTTCTTGTAGTTCCCAGCAGTTCCTGACAGTTGCGGTTGTTCCGACAGTTTTGGATTCTGCGTGACAGGCATCTTTTCTGCGTCGGATCTCCCGGCTACTGCGCTGCCTCTGCGTCAGCTCTCCTGGCTATTTCAGCAGATCTCGGTAGTTCCAACAGTTCCCGACAGTTTCAGCTCTTCCGACAGTTTTGGATTCCGCGTGATAGTCAACTTTTCTGCGTCAACTCTCCCGGCTATTGCGCTGACTCTCTGCAAGCTCTCTCCTCCTCTCTGTCAATATTCTCCAGAAAGTCCTTCTTCTGGATTCTCACCTCCCTTTGTTGCAAGATCTCCCCAACCAATTTTCCTCTTGAGAACGTCTCACCTGAAAAAGTCGATTTCCTCAATCTCTGTGTGTGTGTTTCCAAATGAACCCCAAGCCTCCATTTTATACTTTTCCGGTTGAGTCTTCAATGACTGACATTAAATCTCTAATCAACGACTAAGATTAAAACATGACTTGATCCGCCTTCTAGATCATTCTCACCCATATTTTGATTAATACCCATTAATATTTTTAATTTCCCTAAGTTAAAACTTTAGACTTAGGTACCCCATTAAAAATATTAATTATTTTAATAAAATATAATCCAAGTGGAATTTCACCAAACGGTTTCTGGGTTGTTTAGAACTCATGTGCCTTAGCCTCTCCACCAATTTTCAAGGCTATAGCACTTCCGATGCTACCAAAAACTAACAGTAGCAAGACATATGATGATGTAAGCTACTGCAAACAACCTTTCAATGAAATCTTCAACTACTAACCTCTGTCCTTTGTCTTGATTGTAGGAGAACTATATCTTCAGATCAAGGGCATTATGCAATGGCTTTATTTTAGTGAGTTTTGGATGTTGAAATTTCCAAGTGTTACTCGTTAGATTTTTTCTGTATTCTTTGATTTATTTTGCCTACTTGTTTTAATTACTAACAAGTTATTTGACCATATAAATTCTGAAATAAACAAAATACAATCTCAACCATCTACAGATCAACAGTCGAAAGAAAAAGACAAACACACAAGGGACACTGTTATTTTTGGACAATTGTCCTTGGAAAAACCCAACTTGGGAAAACTAGTGTAGCAATTTTGAGGGTTTTATTATTAAGCAGCATTTCTTGAGTACATTGGGTGCCAAACTGGCTCACCCCACAGAGAAAATAATCTGGCAGTAATACCTTTCTTCGGAAGCAAAGATTCTAAAAGTCTACTCCACGAAACCCTCTCCAACCCACTCTGAAGCACTGCGTTAGCGTGAAACCCTCGACGTCAACCCATAGAGGCTCTACGCAGCCTCTATGGACCTCTGCATCACTTCTACAGCCTCTGCGTCACTCATGCAGGGCCTTCTGGCCTCTGTGCAGTCACTGCTGGTCTCTGCGTGGCTTCCTCTGGCCCTACGTCTACCTCTTTGCCTTTGCGCTGGTCTTCCATCACTATCTCTGTCTCTCTGCCTTGCACTCACTACCCCTCGCTGCAATACTGATCACTAGTTCAGTTTCTCTTAGCAAACCCCGCTCTAGAAAATCGAACTAACTAATCACTCTAGTGTATCTCCAATTGATCCTCAAGCCTCCTCTTATACTTTTTTTGTTGAGTCTTCAACGACCGAGATTACATCTCTAATCAACGACTAAGATTAGATTTGGCTTGATCCATTTCATTTAGAACCTTCTAACCCAGTTTTATATTAATACCCATTAATATTTTTATTTTCTTAAGTTTAGACTTAGGAACCCATTAAAAATATTATTTATTTTTAATATTTTATTTTCCGGGTAGAAGTTTCCCCAAACCATTTTTGGGTCTTGGAGATTTCAATGTGCTTTAGCCTCTCCACCAATTTTCATGGCTAGAGCACATCTGATGCTACCCCAAATCAATACTAGACCCTTGTCTCCTTAGTGTGTTTTGTACCCAATCAGAAAGAACATCCCATTGTACTGGACCGAAGGCTTCATAAATAATTTAATAGATGAAGTAAATTCTGTGTTTTATCTCCAAAATGTAGGGCTAAATTGTATCTCCTCAAAATTGTCCTACCTCACTACAACAAAACCCTTACTATTGTGCCATAGGACCAAGACTAATATAAGGTCTCAAAATCTACCCTAGGCCAAGTTCCAAGTTCCTCAATAGTGCCACTAATGTGAATTTTAGGGCAAAAAGTTAGAGCCCTTGACAACCCTCAGATGCAAGCAATTCAAAGAAAAACACTCTTGAAATTTTCAATACAAATCAACCATAAAAAAACCCTTATTAACAGAACATTAGGTTCCAAGGAGAGGTGCAGGCTTGGTTGCCTAAGATGGTTCAAATCTGTAGAGATACGAAGGCTTCTTTACTGATTTAGAGACAAATGAACTAGTCCTTTTACATAAGCTGAATCTCAGAGATGACTGTCTCAACGTAGATCAAGGCTGCAGATTTTTCCAAGCCTATCCAAACCCTAAATGGAGATAGATCTATCCATGAATTCTTAGAAAGAAAACCGAGACTTAGAAATGAAGTAGAGCCCTTATTCCTCCACTGAATGCCATTCAAAGATGTGATAAGGACATAAAAGGAGGACCACAAAGAGTTAAGCGATAAGATCACCAATTTTGTTGTAATTTTGGTCAGTGTTCTTGCTTTAGGAGATCCACACTTCAAATACTTAGAGATGATGCCTTAAAGTAGGTTGAGTGCTTCACTAGAGAAGGAGACAAGGCTGCTTGGTACTGTGGCTAAGTTTGTCCTTGATCACTTGCAATAAAACCCCAAGATAACCTTTAAAAATCCATAACCCAAAAACCCTAACCAAAACTCCTCTTGTTCAAGCCTGTCGTTTGATCTTCAACAAAGCTTAGAGCTTAATTTAGTTACCAAATTTTGCTTGAAGACTCACTGAAATGACAAAATTTGACCTTGACACATCAAAATCACTTTGTAAGAGCATATTTGATCACTGTAGGAAGGCTGGAAAGACTGACACTAACAGAGGGAAAAGGATTTTTAAATTTCAAATTCATAGAGCCAAGCTGCACATGTTGGCGATGATGCTGACACTGCAATGATCGTGCCACATACCCCTCTCAAGCCTCCATTCTACCAAAAATACGAAACATTCATCTCCACACCAAAAACCCTAACCCTAATGCTAGCTAGGGTACAAAAATGCGGTGAAAGTTGCTTCTTCAAAAATGAATTAAGAACTTTTGACTAACAATGTTTGCAAGAGGGATTTATGCAAAACATTATCACCTTTAACCTCAACCCCATAAACAAGCATGCTCTTGCAAAAATTCAAAAATCAAAACTGTGTTATTTCACCCTTTCCATCATTCAAACTTTGGCTACTTCAGTCAATAGGTCCAACCTACCTCTATCTTTCTCTTGCAGCTCTTTTAGCTGTTGTTTGGCAGCTCTTAATTTTTTCCTCATAAAAAGATTTTGCCTGCATATGTTTTTCATTTTCCCGTGTAGTGGAAGGGACCTCTTCAACATATATTTGGCATTGTCCATTGCTGGCTAATAGATGTCCAAAAGATCACTCATTTGTTTCCTAACCATTTCATCTTGTTGCTTGAGCTAAAAAATATCCCTGCAATCCTTCTTCAATTGCATTCTCAACCTGTTAAAGGTGTACTTCCCCTCATCTATCTCTGTCTTCTCTTCTTGGACTGTCTTCTTTTCTTGGATTTTAACTTTGTAGATGAGAATCTAGTAACTCTAGCCACTGGAACTTCCGCCTTCTTAATATCTTCTTTCATTACCTTTTCTTTGGCCTTCGATTTGGAAGTAGCTGGTGCAGCCTTAGCCACTAGTTCATCTTCACTAGGTTTAGCTGTCTTTTCTAGAATAACCTTCTTTAATTCCCTATTTTCTTGTTGCAACTGTGCAATAACCATATGGGCCTTATTCAATTGTGCTTGCAATTGTGCAATCTCTTTGAATTTATCATCAACAACCTCATATTCTGGTATGGTTTCCATGGCTTCAAATGTCTGCTCCAAAGGCAGCGTTTTTGCAACAGACCTAGTGAGGGGCTTTTTAGGGACATCCACCACTTCTGGAGGAAACTTTTACTTCTTGCCTTTCTTCTTTCCTGTTGACTGCACTGTAGCTGAGGGCCTCTTCATTGAATTTCCAGTTGGTGATTGAATGTCTTTTACCATTGTTGAGGGTGTTTCTTTCTTGCTCAAAGAACTGGTTGGTAAGTCAACCACCAGGTTTGAGGAATCTACAAATGAATGCCATGATTGATTTCTTTTATTTAGCTCCTCCAATACCAACAACTTAGTTAAGGAAAAGTGGAAAAGGCTAGGTTCCACTTGGCTTTGTTTTTCTTGCACTTTGTCTACCATCTTGCTAAGACTCATGATTAGATAGAAGGGAAAATACAAGGGGCTCTTCCCTGTAAAATGCATCAAGAGTCTAAAATGGTATTGATAAATCCTTCCAAACCTACCCTCACAAATAAAATACCTCTGAATAGTTTGTAAAAGCTTGCTGTGATTTTCAAGTAAATACTCTTTCGGAACAATGGACCAATACTCTTTATCTCTATATTCAGGCTTTAGAAAATCTTTATAATGAGCAATATCAAGAGGCATGCCCTTGAACCATTTCCCTCCCTGAAGGGGAATCTCTGTTGCAGTGGATATTGTGACATCTGACACTGGAAAGGTGAGCTCTCCAACCTTAGCCTCCAACCCATTAAAGTTCATGGAAAACTCCTTAGCGAGTTGTACATTACACCCTTGAATTTATTCACAAAACCTAATACATCCCACTTGCTCAAAGGAAACTCTGATAGTTGGGTCTGCATTGATGATTGTGAGGTCTTGGGGTTCAAATCTAACAATGGCACCTCTCTTGTGTTTGTTTCCCTTTGGAGTTGACATGTTTTTTTTTAGCAGAGGGATACTCTAGGGTTTTTAAACTGTAATCTCAATGTGAATTTAATTGGTGCAACAAGTGTGATAACAATAATTAAAAAGGGGCTCCAAATTAATCTTTGATGACAAATGAGAACAAAAAACGCTATACAACAGACCAATTAACACTAATCACCTCTTGAAAACCCCAAGACAACAACTGCGTGCTTGGTCTTAGTGGCAGAGAATTTATATAGACAAGCGCAACGCATGAGAAAACAAACTCAATCAACTCTAAGACACACAAGGCTTAGGTAAGGAGCTTCAATTTAGTTTCAATCACATGGTAGACTTTATATATGGAGGCTGCAAACCGGAATTTAATTGTTTGGCAAGGGTAATCACAAAAAACACAACACACACAGAAAGCGCAGCGATTAGCAGAAAGCACAATGATGATGAAATTTAGTATTTTGCAGGTTTCTAAGTAGTTTTCTTAGCTCATGCATGCAATTTGGCAATCACACAAAGCCAAGGTACTGAATAAAATTTAGTTTGCACCTGGAGAGGTGATTTGACCACCAGGTTGAGAGAAATGCAACACCATCTGCAAGCGCAACGCTCCCCTGCCTCCTTCGCGTAGTGACCATAAACGACCATACAACAAGCTTTCTGATGGAAAAAAGGAGTGTTGTGAGATCTTATGTGAAGATAATCATGTAATTAACTTCCCAGGGTGGCTGAGAGCAGACTTGATGGGCGATAATTACAATTTGAACTTGATAACCAAAAGCATAGCACTTGGAAAAAGTGCAACATCGTCCTCTTGACCGTTGTAATGTTGTTGATGTCATGACTAATCATGATTTGACATTTTAACTAACTCAAGACACCTACAAATCCGTGCCTGTGATGACAAAGCATGGCAACACAATCCTGCTCATGATTTCTTGATGCAACTTGACCCTAGACCTACTTATCTTGACCCCTTGGGATATAAAAGACTAGTTTTGTGACTCTTGACCCACTTTGACATATTTACAATGAATAATAAAATCTTATTCCAACCTAAGATCATAGCGACACCTTTATACTTTTAACAAAATTTGTAAGACAATTTATTTTTCTGACTACTATGACTATAGGATACTAACATTGGCTCCAATGGGGATGACATCCTCTCTGTGAGGTGCCAAGAACACCGAAGACCAAGTTCCTAACCATTGGGCTTATTTTCTTCTTGACTTAACTCCAAACTGGCTCAAACTGACTCAAAAACTGATTACATTCTAGAAAATGGCAGCAGACCATGAAAATCTCAGGGCCTTCTCTTCGGGCTTCAAATTCTGATAACTGCTGCCCACACCCGCAATACTGAAAATTAAATGAATATATACAATGTAGTGATCAAATTCAGTTGATTTCAAGTGAAATAATGTTTGAGGAACCTGCCATTCACAGGTCCTCCAACAAGAAACTCACTTGTTAAATCCTATAGTAAGTATGCATTACTCCCATGAAGTGCTGCAACCTTGAAAGGTCCCTTCCAAAGGTTTTCAAATTTAAAATGCTTCCCTTTTTCTTCATTTCTAGCATCCCACTTTAAAACCAAGTCACCAGCTTGAAAGTCCTCAACCTTTGTCCTTCGATCAAAGATTTTCTCTGTCCTGTCCTGAATTGTCTGAGTGTTGTTGTACACCTCCTCTCTATTTTGCTGCAGCTGAATCATTTGTTTAATCCTCCTTTGCATGTCATTTGGTTCTGCAGTTTCGAATCGAGCCCTGTGGATCATTCCAAGTATAGACAATTGATTGGCTCACTGATGTACTTGGTGAATACTCGACTAGACATATGCTTTGCAGTAAATGTTCTCAGTCAATTCCAAGTGGAGTCGAAGCATGATCATTGGGTAGCAACAAAACATATTCTGAGATATCTACAAGGAATCATCCACTATTGCCTGAAATACGATAGAAGGAATAATTTCCACCTGATGGGATATACAGATTCTGACTAGGGAGTCAGTGAGCAAGATGGAAGGATCACTACAGGAGGATGTTTCAGTTTGGGATCCTCCATGATCTCATGGATGAGCAGAAAGCAAGATATAGTTGCTTTGAGTAGTGTTGAGGCTGAGTATATTGCAACCTATGAAGCAAGCAAAGAAGGGGTCTGGTTAAGGAAGCTGCTATTCGACCTATTTGAAGGACCAATGGACCCTATAGTGATATATTGTGATAACCCCAGTTGTATATGATTGTCTGGAGACCCAGTGTTTCATGGAAAGACAAAGCCTATCCACAACAAGTATCACTACATCCGGAAGCTAGTACAAGATGGTATATTGTAAGTACAATATGTCTCCATTGATGAACAGGAAGTTGACATATTAACAAAATCTTTTCCTAATAAGAAGCTTGTGTATTTGAGAGACAAGCTTGGTTTGGTTGATGTACCCTCCCTTGTTGAGAGGGCGAGATAGGCACATCATTCTTGTATTCACTTGGGAAGACAGAATGAAGGATTGGGTAAGCATCTGGCATCTGATACTCTTTGAGGATGGGGTAGGGCATCCAACATAAGAGTAGTCGTGGACCGATATTCTTTGAGGACTAGCTATCCAAGATAAGAATAGTCCAAAGAAGGTCATACTCTATGAACACCCGAGTGGAGTATGTACCTTGAGAGACAATGATGACGGTGTCTATAAACCATTGGTCTCACTAGCATTGTGCTCCAATCTTGTGAAGAGATAGAGCTGTTAGTCAAAGCCTTGTTATGTGACAATGTTGGTTGGTATGGTGCTAAATAGATAGGTTACCAATTCAACTCTTCTTATGAGATCTCTTCAGATTGAGAATGTCCATGTACCATTTATGAATACCTCCCCAGTCAAGAGGGAGTGTTGAAAAATGTGTAAGTAGGTTTAGTCTTCATAATTATGAAATTTACTTTTGATTCTTTAAATTTTAAAATGAAAGAAAATTATTATTATTGTTTTTAGAGCATGGGTTTCATGCTCAAGGTACTTTATTTTATAAGTCAAGCACCCATTGAGTGCTTCTAGGGTTTGTCCTAGGTCAAGAAGTCAAAAGAGTCATTTTCATAAGTTGAAGACTCCATCGGGCACATTGTAACTTGTAAAAAAATTATTTCTGTCTTTAAATGTATCAAAATACCCTCCAAGACCAAGTTGGCCTAAAAGGAAGAGCCACGTCGACCTTGAAGAGCCTATATATAGGAGGAAACTCAACCTCCTTGAGACAGATTCATCCATCACTCATTCTAGCAAAGTGTTGAATTTTCTAAGTCTATTTGTTAGAAAATTAATCTGTATTTTGCTGGTTTATTTCTTGTACTTGTAAATTCTAAACAAGTTATTTAAAACATTTAAATATCGAAATAAACATAATACAGTCACAACATCTACAGATCAACAACTGAAAGAAAACAAACACACAAGTGACACTGTTATTTTTGAACAAATGTCCCTGGAAAAACCCAATGCAGGAAAACCATTGCAGCTATTATGAGGGTTTATTATTATGTTGTATTTCCGTGAGTGCAATTGGGTGCATAACCGGCTCACCCGACAGAGAAAAAATACACAGCAGCAATACCTCTATATTCATAAATAGCTATTCAGAAAACCTGTCCCACGAAACCCTCTCTAACGACTTTGAAGCTCTACGCTGGCCCTTCTGGCCTCTGCATTAACTTCCTGTTGACCTGCGTTAGCCCCAGTACCCTCTATGTCAGCCCTCTGAGGCACTACGTAGCCTCTGGGACCCTTTGCATCACTCCAACAGCCTCTGCATGGATGATGCAGTCCCTCTGGCGTCTGCGCTGTCTCTGCTAGGCTCTGCTTGTCCTGCACTGGTTGCTGCTCTCACTCTCTCTACTTCTGCGCTGGTCTCTCAGTACTGTCTCTACCTTTCTGTCCAGTACTCACTACCCCTCGCTGTTGATCACTGATTCAGTTTTTCTTAACAACCTCGCTCTAGCAAAATGAATCACTGATCACTCTTGTGTATCTTCCAACTGACCCTCAAGCCTCCTCTTATACTTTTCTCGTTGGTCCTTCAACTGTTGAGATTAAATCTCTAATCAACGAATAAGATTAGATTTGACTTGATCCATGACTTTTGGAACCCTCCAACCCAGTTTTATATGAATACCCATTAATAGTTTATTTTTCCTAAGTATAGACTTAGGAACTCCATTAAAAATATTAGCTATTTTAATATCTCCCAAACTGGTACAATCTGTCCAAACGATTTATGGGTCTTGGAGATCTGATGCGCTTTAGTCTCTTCACAAATTTCCATGGCTAGAGCACATCCGATGCTACCACAAATCAACACTCCCTCTTAGCGAGCACTGTGCTCTAGTAATACTCTTCACTAAGCATCACTCTGATTATCTGTGTTGATTTGGGGTAGCATCGGATGTGCTCTAGCCATGAAATTTGGTGGAGAGGTTGGGGAACATGAGATCTCCAATACCCAGAAACGGTTTGGGTAGATTCTAAACAAATTAGGAGATATTAAAATAATTAATATTTTTAATGGAGTCCCTATGTCTAAACTTAGGGAAAATAAAATATGAATGTGTATTAATATGAATTTGCGTTAGAATGGTCCAAAAGACATGGATCAAGCCAGATCTAATCTTAGCCATTGATTAGGGACTTAATCTCGGCCATTGAGATGTCAACATGAAAAGTATAAGAGGAGGCTTGAGGGTCACTTGGAGGACACACCAGATGATCAGTCATTCTATTCTCTAGAGCGGAGTTTGCTAAGAGAGATAGAATTAGTGATCGGGAGAGCAGCTGAGCGGCATTGAGTACAGAGAAACAGAGAAGGCAGAGATTGTGTTGGGAGAGTAGCGCAGCAGCCAAGGAGGGTGACGCAGAGCCAGCAAGGGCTCACGCAGGGCCACATAGAGGCAGCCAAGTGCTGCGCAGAGCACCAGAGGGGCTAGCGCAGCTGACGTAGAGGCTCGCAAAGCTGACGCAGGGCCAACGTGAGTCAGAGAGGGGCTAACGCAGTCCATATTGGGCAAACGCTGGGGTTGCAGAACAATGTTGTGCTGAGGAGTTGCTGGAGGGATTTTCCGGGGTTTCAGCCAAGAGATTTCTCTCAAACTGTGAGGTATAGCTGCTAAAGAAATTCTCTTTTGGGTAGGCCAATTTCAGCACCCAGATTGTACTATGATATCTTAATAAGTAAACCCTCAGATAGTTGCACCGGTTTTCCCGCATTGAGTTTTTCCAGGGACATTGGTCCAAAAATAATGGTGTCATGTGGTGTGTTTGTTCATATTTCTTTTAGTTGCTGATCTGTAATATGTTGAGCATGCACTGGTGTTTATTTTCAGTATTTACTTTGTAAATAACTTGTTAAAGAAAAATAACAAGTAGGTAGGAATAAATAAAAAAAAGTGCATGAAGGGTTTCTAAACTGAGTAAACTTAGAAACTTCAACATGGTATCAGAGCATGGTTGTAGATCACAGGACGACTAAAAGGCATCAGCCGAGTGGAGCAATAGCAACAAAAAACAATTGTCCCTAGGTGACAGACGCTGTTTCTAGCAGTGCAGAAGCCAAGGAAGTGTGACGTAGAGCTAGCCAGAGCCACGCAGAAGAAGCCAGGAACTGTGCAGAGCCTCAAAGAGGCCAGCGTTGTTGACGTAGAGGGCCAGAGAGCTGACGCAGACCCATTCGGGGTGACACAGGGCCAGCGTGAGGTAGAGAAGGGCTGATGCAGTTCACAGAGAGACAGTTGCTGGGGTCTAGAAGGCTGCAAAAATATTGCAGAGTGGAGCTAGTTAGAACCTGTAGTCAGAACAGTACCTGGTAGAGCAGGGCTAGAGGAGTTGTTACCGAGGGTTTCTAGCTGAGGAACCTGTATCAAGATTCAACAGTGCAGTTGCACAAGACGATCAGGGTAGGGGGCATCTCGACAAGTGGCAGAAGGATTTCCAGGAGGGAAATCAGGACTCAGAGGGAGTCCAGAAGAGAACTTCCAGACGGGAAGTAGAGACTCAGACAAATTGAACAAAGAACTTCCAGGAGGGAAGTAGAGGAGCGTCATGGCACTACACGGGGTAAGAGACCAGGATAGACTGGACGAAGCATCGAACTTCGTAGTCTAGAAGGCTAGAATCTTATCAGTGCTTGACAGGAATTGTGTCAAGAACTTTGCCTTGAAGGTTATAGCTATCCCAGTCAACCCCAATGATAATGACAAGTACGAAGAGGCAATGGCGAGGGCTAAGTGCATTATCCTTGATGGGGTCAAGGATCATGTGGTACCACATATAGCCGAGAAGGAAACAACAGTTGAGATGTGGGAGGCTCTCAAAAACCTGTACCAGCATATTTCTGTGTAGAGAAGAATGTTGCTCGAGAACCAGATGAGGTCGTATCAAATGAAGAAGGGTCAATTGATTGACACCTTCCTCAGAGGACTGAATAAGATTCGAGACCAGTTGATTGCTATAGGAGCGACACTGAATCAGGAGCTTATGGTGAGGATAGCCCTGAATGTTGTCTCAAAAGATTGGGAAGTGTTTGTCCAGAGTATCCTGGGTAGAGGGACTCTCCTACCTTGGGACGAGATGTGGGTAGCTCTTCACCAGGAAGAGATCAGACGACAATCGAAGATAGGTAGCAGTAGCAAAGGGATCAAAATTCAGTAGGAGGAAGAGGATGTGGCCCTAGCATCTGAGGGAAAGCAGGAGAAGGATAAGAAGAAAGATCTCTTGAAGATCAAGTGCTTCCACTGTGGGGAGATCGGTCATTATGCGACCCAGTGCCCAAGGAAGAAGAGTAAGGGGGAGTCTTCCGAGACTAAGGCAGCGCCAGCACGGGCAGAGAAGGAAATTTTGACAGATGATGACTGTGCCATGAGTGCACACACACCACTTGAGCAGAAGTGGGGAGACATCAAGCTGTAGTTAGGCGAACTACAGGCGATGAGGGGCAGGATCCTTAAGGTATCCAGTCTCTTGGATTAGACCTTGCTACGGGAGCCCCGATGAGTAGCAGGACTGGCTGGGTGGGTGGAGACGGATGCGAATGGAGTGGTAGAGAGAGCTACAATGCAGGAGTCCCGAGACAGTGCAGTGCTAGCGGGCTGCAGCAGTGCGAGAGGCACAGGAGTGTTGCACCAGTGCAGAAAGGCACAGAGAGGTGTGCAACGGTGCGAGATGCAGGGAGTTGTTGCAACAACACAGAGGTCAGAGAGAGGGAGCACTTGTCAGCAGCAGAGGGACCTTCAACATCACTGGGTGTTTCTAGCCCAACAAGGAGGTCAATTGGGAGATCAATTACTTACTTCTCAGTGACTGAGTTCAGTGCATCAGTGGGCAGCACGATGCAACATGATGAGAGGAGGTGCAGTATTGGGAGAAAGCACCAGCAGCAACACGAATGCAGAGGGAGCTGTTGTACAGATGCAACAATGGCAGTGGCAGAACCATGGGCAGCAGTACAAGAGGCAACAGTGTAGAGGATGTTGGGCAGGAAGGCCTAGCATCAGCACAGGTACCAATGCTGGATGATCAGAGTAATACTCAATGAAGAGTATTGCTAGAGCACAGTACTCGCTAAGAGGGAGTGTTGATTTGGGGTAGCATTGGATGTGCTCTAGCCACGAAATTTGGTGGGGAGGTTGGGGCACATGAGATCTCCAATACCCAGAAAGGGTTTGGGCAGATACTAAACAGATAAGGAGATATTAAAATAATTAATATTTTTAATGGAGTCCCTAAGTCTAAACTTAGGGAAAATAAAATATTAATGTGTATTAATATGAATCTGTGTTAGAATGGTCCAAAAGACGTCGATCAAGCCAGATATAATTGTAGCCGTTGATTAGGGATTTAATCTCGACCGTTGAGATGTCAACAAGAAAAGTATAAGAGGAGGCTTGAGGGTAACTTGGAGGACACACCAAATTATCAGTGATTCTATTCTCTAGAGCGGGGTTTGCTAAGAGAGATAGAATCAGTGATCGGGAGAGCAGTTGAGGCCATTGAGTACAGAGAAACATAGAAGGCAAAGATTGTGTCAGGAGAGCAGCGCGACAGCCAAGGAGGGTGACGCATAGCCAACAAGGGCTTACGCAGGGCCACACAGAGGCAACCAAGTGCTGCGCAGAACACTAGAGGGGCGAGCGTAGCTAACGTAGAGTCTCCAAGAGCTGACAAAGGGCCTCCTGGGGCTGACAAAGGGCCTCCTAGGGCTAACGCAGGGCCAACATGAGACAGAGAGGGGCTGATGCAGTGCAGATTTGGCAGAAGCTGGGGTTGCAGAGCAGTTTTGTGTTGAGGAGTTGCCAGAAGGATTTTCCAAGGTTTCACCCAGGAGATTTCTCTCAAACTGTGAGGTATAGCTACTAAGGAAATTCTCTGTTGGGTAGGCCAGTTTCGGCACCTTGATTGTACTCTGATATTGCTTAATAAGAAAACCCTCACATAGTTGCATCGGTTTTCCCGCATTGGGTTCTTTCGGGGACATTGTCCAAAAATAATGATGTCATGTGGTGTGTTTGTTCTTGTTTCTTTTAGTTGTTGATTTGTAATATGTTGAGCATGCACTGATGTTTATTTTCAGTATTTACTTTGTAAATTACTTGTTAAAGAGAAATAACAAGTAGGTAGTAATAAATTAGAAAAAGTGCATGAAGGGTTTCTAAACTAAGTAAACTTAGAAACTTCAACAATCTGGCACCGGTACCTGTGCTGATGCTAGGCCTCCCTGCCCGACATCCTCTGCACTGCTGCCCATGGCCCTGCCACTGCCACTATTGCATCCGTACGACAACTCCCTCTGCATCCCTGCTGCTACTAGTCCATCCTCCCAGCGCTGCATATGCACTACATCCCCCTCTCATCATGCTCCATCGTGTTGCTGCATGCTACTGCTGCATTGCAACTCAGTTACGGAAAAGTAAGTAATTGATCCACCCAATTTCTAACATCCCTGTCAGGCTAGAATCACTCTCGATGTTGAAGCTCTCTCTACCGTAACAAGTGCTCCCTCTATTGACCTCTGCGCTGCTACAACAACTCCCTGCATCTCGCACCGTTACAAACCTCTCTGTGCCATCCACACTATTGCAGCCTGCTAGCCTCGCGCTGCCTAGGGATTCCTACACTGTAGCACTCTCTGTCGCTTCATCCGCATCCATCTCTACCTACATCCGCCAGTCGCTACTCCTCTTCGGGGCTCCTGTAGCCAGGTATAATCCAAGAGGTTGGGTACCTCAAGGATCTTGCTCCTCATTGCCTGTAGTCCTCCTGACTACAACTTGTTCTCTCCCCACCTCTTCTTTATAGGTACATGAGCACTCATGGCATAGTCGTCATCCTCCTCGACTTCTTTCTCTGCCTTCACTGGCGCTGTCTTTGACTCAGAAGCCTCTCCCTTGGACACTGGTTCGCATAGTGACCCAGTTCCCCACATTGGAAGCACTTGAACTTGGAGAGGTCCTTCTTCTTCCTCTTATCCTGCTTTCCTACAGATGCCAGAGCCACATCCTCTTCCTCTTCCTTCTTGATTTTGACCCCTTTGCTGCTACTTCCTGTCTTGGTCAGCCGTCTGGTCCCTTCTTGATGAAGAGCCGCCCACAGTTCTTCCCAATCTAGAAGACTTGCCCTGCCCAGTATGCTCTAGACAAATGTCTCCCACTCCTCAGAGACTGCGTTAAGTGCGGTCCTCACCATCAACTCCTGATCCAGCGTGGCCCCTATGGAAGTCAGTTGGTCACGGATCTCCTTCAACCGACCGAGGAAGACATCTATCTTCTCTCCCTTCTGCATCTGGTATGACCTTAGCTGATTCTCCAGGAGCATCTTCCTCTGCACGAAAGTATGTTGGTACAATGTCTTCAAAGTGTCCCACATCTCCTTTGTCATTTCCTTCTCGACAATATGTTGGACCACATGATCCTTGACCCCATCAAGAATGATTCACTTTGCCTTAGCCATTGCCTCCTCGTACCTTTCATTAGCTATTGGGTCAACTGGGATAGCCATTACTCTTAAGGCAAAGCCCTTGATATGATGTCTATCTAGAATGGACAAGATCCTGGCCTTCCAGACCACAAAGTTGGACACTCCATCCAGCCTATCTTGATTTCTTAGCCCATTCACAACCATCTCTCTGCTCTTCTCTATCAACTCCTCCAAGTCTCTCTACTTCTCGCCTGGAAGTTCTCGGTTCGACTCTTGCTGAGTCTCTCTACTTCTCGTCTGGAAGTTCAATTTTGGACTCCCTCTGAGTCCCGATTTCCCTCCTGGAAATCCTTCTGCCAACAGTCAAGTTGCCCCTCTTCGATCGTATGTGCAACTGCAACACTGATCTGGATTCCTTGGCTATAAATCCACCTCGACAACAACTCCCTCTACCTTGGTTTTGCCCTGTTAGGTATTGTTCTGACCACAATACCCCACCAGTTTTGCTCTCGCAAACTGCCCACAGCTTCCTTTGCCCCAACAAATGAAGGATTGAGTGTCTTGGCTTTGCGCAATCCTGGCACTGGCAAAACAACTCCCTCAGCCAACTGCGTCAACCCTCTTGGCCTCTACGTGAGCCTGTTTCTGCCCTTCTCTACCTCTGCGCTAGCCTCTCTCAGGCCCAGATTGATGACGCAGTCCCTCTGCATCAATCCTTCCTTTGTCTCTTCTGCAAGGATCAACTACTGTCACTCGGGACAGCTGATTCTATTGCAAATGCTCTGCTCAACTGATGCCTTTAGCTTTCCTGTGATCTGCAACCACCCTTTGGTACCATGTTGAATTTTCTAAGTCTATCCGTTAGAAAATTAATCTGTATTTTGCTGGTTTATTTCTTCTACTTGTAAATTCTAAACAAGTTCTTTAAAACATTCAAATACCGAAATAAACACAATACAGTCACAACATCTACAGATCAACAGCTGAAAGAAAACAAACACACAAGTGACACCATTATTTTTGGACAAATGTCCTCTGAAAAACCCAATGTGTGAAAACTGGTGTAGCTATTCTAAGGGTTTATTATTATGCAATATTTCCTTGAGTACAACTGTGTGCCTAACTGGCTCACCCGACAGAGAAAAAATGCACACAGCAATACCTCTATATTCGGAAGCAGGTATTCAGAAAACCTGTCCCACGAAACCCTCTCTAGGACTCTGAAGTTCTGCGCTGGCCCTTTTGGCCTCTGCATTAAGCCTGTTGCTGACCTGCATCAGCCCTAGGACCCTTTGCGTCATCCCTTTGAGGCACTGCGCAGCCTTTGGGACCCTCTACATCACTCCAACAACCTCTGCGTGGATGACGCAGTCCCTCTGGCCTCTGTGCTGTCTCCGCTGGGCTCTGTGTGGCCTAAAATAGCTGCTTCTCTCGCTCTCTCTACTTCTGCGCTGGTCTCTCAGTACTGTCTCTACCTCTCTATCCAATACTCACTGCCCCTCCCTGCTAATCACTTATTCACTTTTGCTTAACCCTGCTTTAACAAAATGAATGACTGATCACTTTGTTGTATCTTCCCACTGACTTTCAAGCCTCCTCTTATACTTTTCTCATTGCTCCTTCAACGACCGAGATTAAATCTCTAATCAACGGCTAAGATTAGATTTGGATTGATCCATGACTTTTGGAACCTTCTAACCCAGTTTTATATTAATACCCATTAATATTTTATTTCTCCTAACCCATTAATATTTTATTTTTCCTAAGTTTAGACTTAGGAATTCCATTAAAAATATTAATTATTTTAATATCTCCGAAATCGGGTATAATCTGTCCAAACCATTTCTGGGTCTTGGAGATCTCATGTGCTTTATCCTCCTGTTTTCATGACTAGAGCACATTCGATGCTACCACAAATCAACACAAAGGAGGAGGAAGAAGAAGGTAGCGAAGAAGGAAGAGGACAAAGAAGACTTTTGTTTGGGCTATTTCTATCTCACATGTAGAGAGGAGGACTAGGGTTTTTGCAGTAGATCTAGGGTTTTCATCTACAAGTTCAATCTTGGAGAAAGGAAGGCAAGAAAGTCAAGCGAAGGTCACCAGAGGTCATCCTCAAGCTCCGAAAGTCAGAGCAAGCAAAGGTCTAAGGAAGCCTTGGAAGGCCAAGTGACACTCACACGTGTGGCAACAATAACTACAGGAGGGCCGAAAATTTCAGGTCTGCAGTGAAGGCCGAAATTCTGCAGTAGAAGTTCGAAGTGGTGCTACTGGAAGAGTTTTAACTGGGTTTGACTGGATCAAGGATGGCACATCATCTGGAGAGGTTGGTATTGGTCATGGAGGGTATTGGTCTTAGTCTAAAGGTCTTGGAACTCGTCAATTGAAGAATCTATAAGGAAGAGAAGAGATGTGCGGGTTTTCCTCTCAGGTGGAGAGGTTTTGGCCCTTGCTTGCAACTTATAGTCTGTGTTCTTGTTCTTCTTGTTTTGGTAACTGTTTGATGATATACAAACATAATAATAAGTAATAAGCTAATAATTAAAAAGACATCACAAGCAATTATCATGTAAAGAGAAATCACTCTAATAATTGCCCTATAGATTTCTCAACAATAACATGATGAACTTGTCTTACAATTAGATTTTATATCACAAGGGCTAAAATATAAACTATGAAGAACCACCATAACTACAAAATCCAATAGGTGTTTCCCTATAAGAAGAAGATGATGACATTCCAAGACTTGACAATGAAGTCAAAATTGGTAATACCTTCATCAGAAGATTTTAAAGATATTTCAAAATTGATGCTTCAATAGAATAAAAAATCAATATCAAGGATGCAAAAAGAATTTGATGAAATTATCTCTAATAAAAAAACAAAATTTCTCGCTTAAAAGATCATGGTCAAAAATTATTTACACAAGTCAAGATATCCAATGCTAAGAAGTCATTGGAAAATGTAATTGAACTGCTTCTTCAGACAAAAGCATCGAAGTCTTCAGGTGAAAATGTCCAAGTTGAGGAGAAGGGAACAAATACAGATCCCATTAATCTTAACAATGTTGCATTAATCGTTATCGGGGTAATATCGACGCGAGGAAAAAATCGTAATTATCAGGAAATAATCGGGAAAAAATCGTTTGGTACAAAAATATTCATTTTTTTTCAATTTTTTTAATATCTAAACTATCTACAACATAAAATAAATACATTGACGCATAAATATGATAAAAGAACTAATATATAAGATGTTTAATATCATTTCTAGTGCTAAAATCACACATAACATTGAATCATGTCCTGAATAGTAAGTCCTGACTCCTAAGTCCCAACTCAGCCTCAAAATATCAACAAAAAATATAATAACGTATCTCATCATGTCATAATGTCATATACAATAAAATGAAGAAAATAACTAAAGTCTAATCCTATTGATTTCCTTTGCCCCTCTTGCGAGAAAATGCCACAGCTTTCCCTTTCCCTCTAGATGTAGATGCTGGTGATGGTGGAGTTGGCAATGGAGTCTGCTATGCTCTAGAAGCTAAAGAACTAGAAGCAGGAGCTATAGGAGGTAGACCATGTCCTCTACTGGTGGCAGGGGTAGCCTAGGCAGGTGGTGTCACCTGGAAACACTACAATCTCCCAATCCTGAAATCCTGAAAAACTGATAAGTCCGCTGGATTTTGAATGAAATCTAAAATTCTACTTTCTCCATATGAAATCCAATGAGGTCGGAACCACTCTCAAACACCCTGAGTCATTTCATGGTAATGTTAAAAATTTAAGTGAGGATGAAAATGAAGATTAAGGAGAATGTCACGATGAAAATGAAGATTAAGGAGAATGTCACTTTTACTTTAAGAATTTAACATTACCATGAATAGCATATCAATACTAGGGCCTAGACTTGATCATTAAGCTGCCCCACTCAAAAATTATTTGTTTCTTTAAAAAAAAATTGCATTTCAAACATTTAGCATCCCTTATAAAACCTCGCTGCCCCGACTGCCTGCGATAATGTCCGATTTTATCATGATTTTTTGGAAAAAATCGCGATAATTTGAAAAACTCGCGGTAATTTCCAAAAAATGGGCAAAAAAAAATACCAGCGATAATTTCGAATAAAACTCCCGATATTTTCGTTCTGCTGAAAAACTCGCAATAAAATGATAAAATCGTGATAATAACAACACTGAATCTTATGACTCATAAAGATGTGAATCTAATTGAAGTCAAATATATTCCGATGCTGCAATATAGATGATGGAAATTCCAAGTGAAGATTCCATAATCAACTGAGCAACATCAATACCTGAAGTAAATCAAGAAATCACCATGAGCATGACAAGGGAAAATTAGGTTACACAAGTACCTTATCAACATCCTCATCATAAAGACATATACCTTAACCAATCAACGTATCAACATCATATAGGACAGAAACAACCAACTTATGTTTTGAAAAATATTGATGTCAATAAAATTAAGTCTTATGATAAGAATTCATCCTAAAGATTAAATAACTGCAAGTTTTCACAAAAGATTGGTTTGGCATGGTTAAATCATTTCATACCACAATTAGAAGGTCATATCATTTTATATCGTCAAAGATGACAATTTAAAAAATTGGGAAAGATGCGGAGATATTATGAGAGAGAAAAATATATAGAGTCTTTCATCAAATATGCTTTGAGGACAAAGTATTTCTAAAGGGAAAGGCAGTGTAATGAACTTAAATAAAATAAATATATCAATACATAATAATAATAATGATAATTAAATAGTATAACTAATAATTATGAAAGGACATGTCTATTAATTGAGTCATGACTATTCATGAAAGAACATCTTACTTAGTATATATACGGGGCCCTCATTGTGCAATCATATCATATCATTTTTGTACTCAAACATTTATATATATAAATTATTTATCCTATAATGGAATATTCTCATGTTCTAGATATTCTGAATGTATTGGCGTGATAACAAACTTTGTTAGTGTCAACATTGCTATCAGATAATTTCTGAAACACCTGTCAAAACTTCAGATCTGCATAAACCAAGATGTTGTACAGAAGAATCAAGAGAGTAGCCATTGCATATCAAGAGGTTTCATCATTCCACAAGAAAACAAAGGATAGATCTTGAAAATGAAATCAGTGTGTTAAATGTGCAATCAGCCCAACAGGAATAGATAACAAATCTATGAAGAAATAGGATTAGTACACTAATCTCCAACAAAATTTCAAAGACCAATTCTTGAAAAAAGTCGGGAAAAGATGATAGAAATGATCTGATCTTGGAGAGAACAAGAGAAAAAGTAAAAAACATGTTCACCAAATTGCTTGGATTTCACCCATAACACTTTACACTTCTCTCTTTGAATGTCTTTATTACCATGCTGTCATAGAATAGAGCACAACATCAAACAAAACCTCAAGATGCAGCAAAAATATAGTCAACTTGTATTGGGTGAAATGAGAATCGGAAAGTCACAAATTACATCCTCACCGTTCATTTTTTTATTATAATATATTCCCTTTACATACCTGCAGGCTGGGACCTTTCATTGCGTATAACCTCCCATGTCCCTATGTGACTTGTCCTTGTTTGCTTTTATGGGAAATTACACACATTTCATATTTACAAGAATTTACAAAGGTATTTATGTGACCTTTAGGACCAATTCTAATTTGAACAATATACAAATCAAATTCTTGTAGCGAATTATGTAAACCAAAATGAGTTGTGTATTGGAGAAAATGGTAGAACCCAAGAAGTTTATGTATATGTGACTCTTGTGATTGAGGGAAGGTTGGGTTTTAACTGATATGGTATTGTTTTGCTTTCATAACCTGAGGAACAATAGATGATATGAAATCTAATATTTGAAAATACACTTCTCTTCTTCCAGGTGGATGTTGTGATTTTGGAAGTAGGTTTGGGAGGAAAGTATGATGCAACAAATGCGGTAATCATACCTCCCAATTTCCTTTTGTCTTCTTTGCTTATGAAAGTCATTGAATCTATATAGTAGTAGCAGTAGACTAAAGCATCTTGGCTTGGTTCAACATCTTATAACTCAATATAAATGGATATTTAGGTAAAGTCGCCTATCGTTTGTGGGATATCTTCTTTGGGGTTTGATCATATGGAGATTCTAGGTATGCTTCATAACTATGTTTGTTCTACCTATTAAACAATGTGTAATATTGAATTTGTTGTGCACATCTTTTGATGTAAAGTTGATATTGGATAAGTAGGTTTTTATTTTTCGTACCTATACTTCTCAATTAGGTTGTTGCTAACACACTTACTTTTGTTGGAAGCTTAAGAAAAATTCTTTGGGTGAAGTGTTACTTGGAATGCCCCCTCCTTGAGATTTTGAAGCACAATCAAGATGAAAGTGAGTCCAAAGTTCTTCAAGGTGTGCACTTCCTAAATGTACTCATATTAGGAGCGCACTCCTAAACCTAAAAAATATGTTCCCTGTCATTGTTAAATATGTCTCTTGAAGCCTTCTCACAATGCAATTCCTAGATAAGTCATAGACGCTTTCATAGTGAATACTAGATATTCCTATATTGAATTTGTGGCATGCTCTTGGTGCTCCTAGGGCACTACCTAACCACAAACAACAAAACCTTTGTATAATGTTTTCTTTTGCATTTGAGGCTCAACCTAATGTCCAAAGTTTTTCCACATATTATGGCAACGGACAAGGTGTTGAAGAAAGTGTAACTAGGTTCGGTCTTCATAAATGTAATTTTGATCTTTGTAGCTATAAAAGAAAAGGAATATTATTTTGGTTATTTATATCAATGAGTTTCTTGCTCATTGTATAGGTCTAGCACATGTCAAAGTGCTATAGGGAAGTCAAAGAGTCAAAAGAAATGTTGAAGACCCTTAAGGGCATGTTACACCATGTATATATATGTATTAGAGTCCAAGAAATACCTTCAAGCAAAGTCACAAGTCTCCTCCGTGCAACAACATCACTAAAAGAAGCAATCCGAAGTATAAATGACAAGTCGACCTCATGTCTACAAGTCGACCTAAAGAAGGGACAGACCTCTATATATAAGAGGCTGTCCACTCCTCCAATGATGACGAAGATCACCTCTGAAATCAGCGAGAAGAAGGGACAAGTTATGGGTGAGAAAGGGACGAAGAAATTAGCCTCTAGTGCAGCGAAGGAGGAAGAAAAAGTACCGAACCTTAGAGGACTGTTCTAAGGTCAATTGCAGTCAAACGTGCGAAGAAAAAGAGGGTCTCTCTGCTGTCATAGCAACCCTCCACCACAGTCATACATATCTCATTGTTTGGGCTAGAAAAGTAGGCCTATGAGGCTTCTCACTCAAGTGAAGAAGAAGCTCACTCAAGCGAAGAAGGAAAGAGGACTTTCACATAAGGTTCTAGAAGGAATCCCCTCACACGTGTGAAGAAATAGGGCCACACTGTTGTCATATCAGACCTGCAACTATATCTCAAGAAAGAGCTCGGTTGGAGAAGGGATAAAGTACTCTTCATGTGTGAAGGAATCTACTAAGGATCAACGAGGAATAGCTCTTTTAGAACAAGCATAACAAGGACTTTATCAGTTGCCGGAAGAAGGACGAAGTGCCAGAGGAAGGAGGACAAGGTGCCATAAGAAGAAGGACAAAGACTTGACTTGTGCTTGGAGGATATTCTTGTCAAGGATCTAGGGTTTGGCATTTATCAATAGAAGCTTCAATAAGAGAAATTTGAAAAAGGGTTTTCCTCTCTAAGAGATAGAGGTTTTGCCCTGGTAGAGAGCCAACATCTTGTGTTCTTGTCTTTTGTATTTTGGTAGCAGTTTGATGAAGTAAAAGGACATACACTAATAATAAGAAGAAGAGCAAGCTAACAAGAATAGTAAAAGTGCTTCACAAATTCTTATCAATGCCAGAAGAATCCTATCATAACTAATTGCCCCAAATTCTTCAACACAAGGCATTGATAAAATCTTGTTTCGTAAAACTTCTAGTTCTATTTGCAATTTCACTCATATTTGTTAGGGTTTTGAAAGGATTATTTTTTAGGAGAATAAATTTGTGAGAGCTTTAGAGGAGAGATTGGAGACTGCCATAGTCACATTTTGTTGTTGTTACAGTTAAAGGGATGAAGAGGTAAGCTTTGAGCCCATTATGTTGATGATTATAGCTTGGTCAAGTGCTTCTACATAAGCTAAGTGTCAAACATTTAGAAGTTGTCCAAAGGCTCTCTAGGTACTTGCTTAATTTATTAATTGACTTTTGTGCTTCTTTCCTAACTTAGGAAGAGTGCATTAATTAATTAATTAACTAATGTTGACTATTGAGCTAAGTTTTCTAAAGAAAAGTGAATTATTTACTTTAGTGAATTAGATATAATCTCAACCATTGGTCTCATCTCAAGTAAGGCTAGGATTTAATCCTAACCATCCATTAGTTAGGAGATTAGGGTTAGGGATTTAACTCAATGAGAAATTACAAAAGAAAGTCTAAGGAGAGGAGGAAGACATGTTAAATCATTGAGAGAGTGGTTTTCTCAAGTGAAGAGTGAGAGACTCAGGACTAAGGAGAAGGAAATGTTGCAACAAGAAATTCTAGAGAGGGGACTTACCTAAGACTTTGACAAAGAATTCCACCCTAGCTTTTGGGGTGAGGTTGGAGGGAATAATTTTGTCGATCATTTATGTTTAGAAACACACATTAGTCAGTGAGATGACAAACCTTCTAGGATGAAACATTTCGCCAAAGTAGTATGTTTACCTCGGTTTTTACATATACTCAACATCTTACTACGATCATTTACATTTCATAACTTGTAGAATGGGTTTAGATTGACATGTATATTGCTGATAGGTGATCCGATTTTGTTGAAAGAAATTTGGCACTCTCGCTTCCTTGGAACTTTGACAAATCCTGTGCAACAGCTCCAACACATCTTGACAGGTGAGAAGGTTGTAGACATTTTCACCTAGCCTTTGCCGAAAGTGAAGTTCTTATTCTTCAAAGAGCAGCTTGGAGTGCAGGAGAATGTATCCCTCCTTGGGAGGGAACGCTGCTAATTAATAACACTAAGGATATGCTCTTCCCCCAGTCTTTTGACTAGCCACAGACTTGGGTGGGGATAAGCAATGAGGCTCTTGGGTGTGAGGGTACTCCTTGGAGCCATGGACTTGGCTGAGTACATACCCTTGTATGCATCCTACGCGCAAGTCACCTTTGTGTCATTATTAACCAAGGGCCATACTGAGATGCTTAAGCTTGTTGAGATTGCCACCCATCTAGCCAGTAGGTGAGGAGACTTAGGTGTGTGTGATCTTTACCAAGGTCAAACACAACTACCATGGACTTGGTTATGGTAAATTGATCTCCTCTAAGTGTTGGGTGTAGGTCTTCTACCACTTGACCATTGAGGATCAAGTTGGGTGAGAATTAGTCAGTGGACACAAGGTGTATGTGATCTTTACCAAGGTCATTTATGACTTCCATGGACTTGGTTGTGGTAAATCGATCTCCCCTATTGTCAGTGTGGATCATTCTTTTGCTTCTATGGATCGCACCATCATTGTTCAACTGAGATGACATGTTGGTGCACCGTGCAACTATCAAATTCCCCTGTGTTGAGACATGTACTTATGATGCAGCCAAAAATTCCTCCCAAGCTGAGAGGGAGTGTTAAGAATTGGCAGCTTCTTTGGAATTTTATCTGGAAAATTATGGAGAAAAGTCATATTTACAAGTTTGACCAAGTTGGCTGTAAAGTTCAAGTCTGCACTGTTACCCACCACCTGTGGGTAGTGTATATAGGAGAAATTTTTTCTCCTAGATGGTCCTCAGCTGGCAGCCAGCAACCCCATGCACCCACCAGATAGCTCAATGTGCCATTATCTTTGCCACCTGAGCCAACCATGTGGTGGTTCGCGTAATTGCTATGACTATATGTTTCAAGGTGGACCTCCTGACCTCGAAGGTATGGCTTTTCATCAGTTGAGTTGAGTAATTTTCCTTACTTGTCATGGGCACTTTTGGGCATGGATTGGTGGGGGGAATTCAGTGGAAAGAGTGGGCTAGGTTTGTACTCTTGTCTCCACTACCCGATTTCATGGTTAGCCTTGTGCCCTAGTCCTATGGAATCTCCTTTCTGCGCATTAGCTATAGGGTTGACACTACACGGGAAATCCCAATTTTGGTTGCGTTTTCCTGCTTCCTGACACCATATACATCACTCCCTTCCACTGATTTTAGCCCTGTTCATGTCTTTTCCCATCTGGGTCCACATGTGTCCACTAGGTCCATATATGGTTAGCCTCCTCCTCTCCTCGTCCACACCTTGGGTCAGGCCAAGAATGATGCCTGAAGGTTGATGCAGCTAAAAAGAAAAGAAAAAGCATAATTTGGCCACTCTCAACAGGAAATGTACCACCAAATGCAAAAGATGGCGGGGACATACAAATTTAGTACGTGGGAAAAACCAAACATGAGCTCTGCCCCTTTATCCATGGCCATCACCTTAGTTCCTATAGGCCCTAGATGAACCCCCTCCATCATTAAGGAACCCATGATTGTCCCAACTCCTGGTGGGCGATGAACTGCCTTACCTTAAGGGGGTATCCATTGTTATATATTACACAACATGCTCTCATCCCTTTGGAGCCCCAAGCAGTTATGAATAAGAATCAATCAAAGGCAAAAGGCATATGAAAAAAGGTGAAAAAAACAAAGGCTGGGGTAACTCATGTTCCACGATTTGCTCCCTCCTACACTCGTATACCCATGTGTGGGCTTCCCTTGTTATAGCTACCCTTGCACCATGAAATGTGTTATGGATGATTCCCTTGATCCCAGTCCATTCCATTATGATATCGTTTGCCACCTACAACTTGAGGGATGTAGCATGGACATGTCACCCCATTTAAAGGTTGAAACCACCTAATGGGGTCCTTGATTAACCCCTCATTGAGCTTCGAGACACTTGCACATGTGAAAGCCCATTATGGAAGGGCATGCCACCATAAGTGCCCCATTGATTCCATGACTTGTAAGTTCGTTTACTTGATTATTCTAATGATTTGTTGTATTGGAGGGCAAGGTGACACATTGGATCTTATGCAGGATTGCAAGTGGGTCTTCATTTGGGGATTAGTCTCCCTATACGACGTCCTAGCCCTCTAGAGGGCCACATTGGCACTTGTAGGGTGAGCGTTGAGAGCCATGGGCTTCCACCATAGCAGAGTACTTCATGGATCTGCAACACTAGTCATTGATTGCTCGTGTTCCGCCTTTTTGGATGAGAATGATGCCCCTGGTTCACCATGCCCAACCAGCTCCACACTTGCACGATACACTTGGTAGATAATCCGGGGTCCAAATGAGGGCTTATGACATCATCGTAGCCCTTACAGATGGTTTATAGGCTGTTTCAATCCACTTTGAGATCCATGAGGATGTCCTTGTGCCCCTCACACCCACTTGGGATCACCACAGGGATGTGCTTGGAAACAAGGAGGCAACCCCTTGTCCACTATGTTTGAGGTCCATTCTTACATCATGGGACACTCAAGACTTCATTAGGCCTCCGCAAAGGCCCAACGACTCACTTTATTGATCATTCGACCCTCTTGAGAGGCTTATTATTATGTCATTGAGCTATCTTGGTGGGCTTGTTACCAAGGGATTTTATTATTGCACATTATTTTATTATTTGGGGCTCAATTAGGCCAAATTAGGCAAATGGAGGTCATTAGTGATTGTATAAATACAAGTGAGGTGATTCATTTTCATCATCATCACTTGGATTGGGATTTAGTAGCTCTTGAGAATTTCACATTCCCTTTTGGAGGATGAGTTTGGATGTTATCGATGAATTTTGATGTTTGGATCTATTTCACTTGTCTTGGAGCTTCATTATTGGGATAATATGGTGATTGGATATACTGATTTGTACATGTAAGTAATTCTTTTATGTTTATTCTTGTTATTTACTTTGTCACATGAATGTTGTTGGGATTTTCGCTATACAAGTCTGAAATTTACTGCTTTCCTATGCAAAATTGTGGGGATTTTATCTTTGTAGCATTGCATGGGCCATGTATGAATGGGTGAATGTTCCTAGAGATTATTTTGTTAAACTACATCTTGATAAGTCATCAATTATTGCATATCAAAGTATAAAGATCTCAAGTAGTTGTTCTCATGCCTTAATGCCATGCGAAGTTGCTTGAAAACCTCCTTGATTGGGTAAACCTCTTTCAAACCATCAATTCTCCTTGACTCCATCTCTCCCAAGGGACAAGGCACTACTTCTTCCATTGGTGGTCACTTTTAAATTTTAATGCATATTTCTCTCACCTCTCCTTCTAGGCCTAACGTCCATAGGTCACCTAGGGCATCACTTATCTAAGGTTTTAGCCATCAAAAGACTTGATCTTTTGTCCATTACTATGCTATGGTTTCCTCTAGAGGCCCTCCAAATTTCAAGAAATTTCGACGGTGGGATCTTGAGATAAAGCAAGCCCTAGCTCAAGGATCTTTTCTTGCCCTAGGTTTCCTTTGGCTAGTATCCTCATTTGGATCATTGCATTAAATTCTAAGAAGATTTGTCCTTTGATTCTCTTATCTTCCATAATTAGGTCAAGTCCCTCTTTGGTTAATCAATTCTACATCGTTGACCTAATTCTAGGTCCACTTGGTCTCATGTGGTTTCGCAACATAATAACCCTAATTTCATAAAGATCACATAAAGACCAATTCTCCATAAGGATTTCTAGGCCTAGGAATCATCTTTACAAAATACATCCCCAAACCCTAGCCTTGAGAATCCTCCTAGCCCTTTCCTAGAAAGCCTATCACCTTGCTTTCCAAGCAAGAAAGCCATATAATTGAGTCTCTCTTGTGAATAGGTCTTGGGTATCACCCTTCGTCCTTCAATTGACATATCCATTATTGTGATTTCACTTATACCTGGTCTCCTCCCATCGGTGAAAGTCCATAAATAGCAAGGAGCTTTAGCTGAGTTGATAGTGGGCTATCTCTCCATTGTTGCCCTCGACCTAGTAGTTGCTCTATAGGATCCACTCCTAGGACCCTTGCTAGTTTGAGCAGTAACATTTTGGCGTTGTTGCTAGGGAGGAAGCAGGCCTACCTCCCTAGTGAATCATTGAGGAATTGATTAATAGAAGACATTTCAAATATTCCTCTGGCATTGACCTAAACCAAAACCAACCTAAAATGACTAGGAGTGAAAGGTGTTTGCTTAGTGTCTTTGCCCCTTTGAAATTGAGTAATGACCCTAAACCATTACCTGAGAAATACAATAACTGGTTGTCCAAGTTCAAGGGTGATGCTACCATAAGTGCTCATGACCATATCGAAGAGTTCTACTGGAACATTTCTCCTAGGCTAATATTCAATGAAGATAGGATCATGACGCTTTTTGCTTTGTCTCTTGGAGGACAAGCAAGGGAATTGTACCTTAGTCTTCCCTTGGGATGCATTGACAACTCTCACCAACTTGAAGATGTTCACAAGGAGATGGTCATGTGATGCACAAGGAACCTTCAACATTGAGAAGTTCTATCAAATAAGTAGGGGAAGGGAAGACATTAGAGAATTCATCCAAAAATTTGATAGGGTAGTTAGGGATATCCTTGACTATTTGAGGCCCTATGATGCTAACATACTTGAAACTTTTATCAAAGCTATGGGTGGCCACCTAACCTATGCATTGAGGGACAAGAAACCTAAAACCTTGGCTAAGGATAAAGAGATGGCTATGATAGTTGAACAAAGCCTACGACTTTCCAAGATGGATGTTGGTGAACACCCTAAGGCTAAGGTTGAAGTCAAGAAGGGAAAATCCAAAGATCAACACAAAGAAACCCTTTTAGTACTTCTCAAGAAAATGGAAAAGCTCAACGAAGAAATGAATTCACGAGATACACTCTACATGAACAAGCTCATTGCCTTAGAAAGGGCCCAAAAACCAAGTTACATTCCAAAAGGGAAGCCTTTCCCTAGGAAACAAAATGAGCAGGATAAGCCAAGCTCATCTCAAGTTCCCAACACTTTGACTCCAACAAACACTGTAGAGCAAGATTCATCCTCCGAAGATGAACAAAGCTATGAGGAAGAGAGTTATGATGAAGAGGCCAAAGAGAAGGCTAATCTTGTAGAATCTGAAGCCTTCAACATTTTGTTGGGGGGTTCATATACTCATCCTCCCATTAGTGAGGTCACTCTCAAAAAGAGAAGGAAGAGCCAATCCTTAACGCTAATGATAGTGGAAGGTTCAAAGTGGTCCAATATTCACGAAAGGACAACAACAAAGACCCCAAAACCTCCAAGGGGACCAACAAAAAGGACTCAATTCCTAAGCAAGTCCCTCACAAAGAACCCCTCCTTCAAAATCCCCCTAAGAAGGATCCTATGAAAAAGACTAATTCCAAGAAGGATCCTCAAAAGAAAGAATCTACCAAAGGGGATAACGGTAAAGAGGTTGAGCTTGATATTGACTTGAAAACTGCTATAGGGAAGATAATCGTACCAATTCCATTAAAGGAGATTGTGAAACTTCCTTGACAACAATGGCAAGTTAAGAAGTCCCTAGGCTTTGAAAGGGAGGAATTACCCATAGCATTACAGATCATTCACCTTCTTGATCTAAACCTAGAGCATGAGCCATTCTTGCTTACCTTAGTCGTAAATGGCCTTTGATTACATAATTGCATGCTAGACTTAGAGGCTTTCGCAAACATCATACCATAAAGGTCATGGAGCAATTGGGTCTTAACATCACTCGAAGGCATAAAAGTGTGTGTGGCTTCAACTCCAAACCCGTGGTAATAGAAGGCCTCATAAAGGACCTTAAGGCTTCTTTTGCTATGAACCCTGATATATCATTTCTTATGGATGTTGTGGTCATAGATATCCCTGATGTTTGGTGGATGTTGTTATCAAGGAAATGGAGAGCCATTGTTGGTGGTCAACTTCAAATGGATTTGTCACACGTCACCATTCCACAATCTGATGGGACCCCCTTACATACTTTATAGAGAACCTACCTACCCTACTCATGTTGTCATGCCGGGGCCAATTCCATATTACAAGACACATGAGATTGAGAAGCCTTCTCCCATTCTCCCTTCACAAGAAGTCTGTATTCTCAAGCGACCAAATCACAAAGAAAACAAAAAGTGGAAGCCGAAAAGAGAATATAAGGTTGGGGATGTGGTCTTGGTAGATAATGTTGATTTGGGGTAGCATCGGATGTGCTCTAGGCCTCAAATTTTGCAGGGAAGCTTGGGCACATGCATTCCAAAGAACCCAAAAGCCGTTTTGGGAAATTCAACTTGTTGACCACTACATGTCAACTACCCATAGCAGTACACCCCCTTTTTTCGGGAAAGGGATAGCACTTGATCAACGTGTTTGTGCCATTCGACTATCATCATCAGCCCGATCATGTTATGTTGTAAACCCAGTCTGCATGTGTAAATTGTAAATAATCTTAGCAGATCTGTATCATGTATGTAATTGCCTAGGTAAAACTAATTTTCTAGTGATGATCTACATTTTGGAAGGTTTTTTGTCTCACCGATCCATGATCAGTAGAGTTTTTCTTCAGCCTAACCCCAAAGCCGGAATGGATTTTGTCATTAGAATCTTACGGGAGTCCTAGTGTGCTAGGTCGAGTCTATGTAAAAGTGATTTGGGAATAATCCTAACTATTTGGTTAGGTTATTACAAATCGCTTGATCTGCTAGATTATATTTGTGTTGTAGAACTGGGTGTTCTATGAGGGTTTATGTCAAATGGGTTTTTCCCCTTGAGATGTAAAAATGTAAAAGTCATGATGTAAAGTGTCTTGAGGGTTAGAAAAATGTTTTATCCCCTCATAAGTCCTAGGTCCTAGGTGATTTTTCCAAAGGCTAAGTTCAAGGGTCCCTTTAAAGAATATTAAATAAATATATATAAAATATAAAAATATAAAAATAAAAAAATAATAAAAAATAAAAATAAAAAAATAAAATAAAATAAAATAATAATAGTCAAGTTTTGAGGAATAAATGCAAAATTTTAAATTTTTATATTAAAATACGAAATTTCTGAACATTAAAATTTTCGACGGATGAGATTAAAAGAGATTTTGATCCTCATCGACGGTCGAGATCACTTTGACATGGATCACTCGAACTAGCCGTTGGGAAATTTTTCTTTAAATATGGTGTCAGGGGTCATTTGAGAGGATTCAATCTGTGAGTCTTGTGCTAAAGAAAGCTCTCTTGTAGTCATTTTTCATGTGCAATAAAAAAAGACTTTGGGGTTGAAATCTTGCTGTTGTTGCTCTTCTGAAAATGCTGTAAGATGTTTTATTTCTGTGCATAAATTTCAGCCATTGATGATAGCTTGATGAAGAGTGTTTTTAAACATAGTTATCTTGTTTAGTCACTAGGGTTTGTATGGTAGTTAAATTTCTCAATATGATGGCAGGTATCTCCATTAGATCTAGATTTTAGTATCGTTTTCTCCCTCTTTGTTAATGGTTGAAGTAAGTTGTGCAGTAAAATCTTGATTTTGAGATCATCGGACGTTTGGGGAAGTTCTCGGCTGAACCGGCCAACTCCCGAAAAGGGGATTTTCTGAAGAGCCCAACTAGTGTTGATCCCAGGCTTATCATTTGAATTTTTCTTGTGAATGCATGAAGGATTTTATGAAGCACCTCATGTTAAACTTAAAATTCTGAAAATATTTCTGGGGCATACTGATAAATCTGGCTATTTAGAGCTTTTAAACTGTGAATATTGTAATTATTTAGCTGGTTTTAGGGTTTTTAGATTTGTTTCTTGTGTATTTTGTTTCTGGGTGTTTGTTTTTATCATTGCAGGTTGTAGATTTGAAGGTGAGATTCAATATTGAAGCCAGATCTAGGCCCTGGAGGGTAAGATCCGGCCTCAGGATTAGCTCTAGCAGGAATATTTGCTTCAGAACCTCTTTTTTGCAGGTGCACGTTTCTGTTGTTCAAGGGTTTGAAGATCTGAAAATTTTTGTGGGATTTTCTAAGTTTTGGGTTTTCATTTCGGTGGCTGAGAAGTTTCAAGGCAAATTGTGTTCATATCCACGCACCGGGCGTGATTGCTTCATTGCCGCCAGCAAAACCCTCCAACAACCTCAACTTTCTCCCATTGTTCCCTTCCTCTCTGTTCCTCAGCTTCTTTACGTTGCCATGTCACACTCCTCTTGCTCGGTTTTCTCTGCAGCCTTCAACGCTAACCCGTGGCTCCAATCTGCGACCCCAACTCCATACTGTAGTCATATCCATCCCTCTGCCCCATCATCACTCCTTCATTCTGTCCATTGCTCCAGTCCTTTGACTCTCCATGCAAACCTGCAAACAAATTTTCCCCATCCTTCACAGACATCACCACTGCCTCTCCGCTTGCATCAAACCCTCAAAGCAACGGTTCTCCTTTCCTTGCTGTGTAACTTCTCCTTACGCTTATCGACCGACAATGTTTTTCCTTGCTCTCATCTCATTTCTTTCCTTAGTGCCCAATCCGCTGTCCATCTCTTCCCCATCCGTCACGCGCATCCATTTTCCTTGCACCTTTCCGTTGTTCCTCCCCTCACTTTCTGCCATCGAGCTACCATTGCTGCTACGTATCTACTGCAGCCTCCATATGCGGCTACAACCCTCACCACATCAGACCTGCGTATTCGCTTGACCACCCTCACTGTCCATAAGCCTGCTCTCTACGCGCAGTCACACCCTCCGTCGAGCTGCCACTGCAAATCGTCCGCGCTTCTTCCTCCCGCAGCCGTCGAGCACTCCGCTGTCAACCTACAACACACGCTACTAACACAACGATAAATTTTCTATGCGTGGGTAGGTTTTAGATTAGTTCATTTCTTTTTGATTTTGATTTTTATTTTGTGCATATATATCTTAAGTTTAGTATAGATTAATTTAGTTTCAGGTTAGTGTATTATTTTTTTTTAGTGTGTGTTAATATATAAAAAATTTGATTTTCATTTGATTTAGATTAGTTTAATATTTGATTTTTGAGTTAGGTTTTAGTTTTAGTTTTAGTTTTCTATTTCATTTGGTTTAGGTTTCAAAAAAAAAAAAATCAAATTTTTGTTTTCATTTAGATTTAGATTTTTTTGTTTATTTTGACTTTAGTAAAAATAAAAAAAATCATTAAAAAATGAAATATTTAAAAATTAAAAAATTTTGAAAGAAAATTTTTTGTGGTCGTCCAAAGTATTCTATCTTTTGAAAATTTAATTGTTGGAGCTTTGCTAAGTCATTGAAATTGATCGTTATTGCTTGAATGTTTAAATGCTCATCGTATGTTAGACATTTCAGTAAATATTTTCAAGCAATTGTTGAAAGATTTGTTCATTTTTATATGTCCTAAGCAATGAATCAGTTATTCGATTTCCACTTCATCTAGCGAAGGCACTGGTACTAAATATTTAAAGATCTAACCAAGTGTTTGTTTCCCTTGGTGCGTCTCTCAAGCCAACTGATTACTAGTTGGTCTTCTTTTATCCCATAGGGTCTACCCCCCTTAGCCTAAGGAGACAACTTAAACAGAGAGATCGAGGATCAGGGTGACAGTCCCCGGTCTGAGCATTGGCGCGCTGCCTAGACAATCTGTGTGACAACAATTTCTGGCGTTGTTGCCAGGGATATTGTATTCTCGACGTTTCAACGACATTCATCATTCATCATTCATCTTTCATCATTTTATCATTCATTTGAGTCGGCAAAGTCAACATTTTTTGGCACATCTAATCTTTTCCGCCATTCATTAGCCTATCAAATGGCCAACATTTCCTAGCGTCATTTGATCTTTTCATCGCCCTATCTTTCGTCATCTTGTTAATCGTTTCATCTGTACCTTTAGCACCTGGACATTTCGGTTCGTTTCTTGTTTGGGTGGCGACTCCATTTCTTTTCATTTATTCTCAAACAAGAAGCCCTCCTTGATATCCGATTGTTGTTTCCCTTTGGATCTTAGTGTTAGATTCATGTTCAAATGGCGACTCCACTTCTTTCATCTCTTGATTTTCTTGAGCAGAGATCTCTCTCTATCATGCATTTGGTCCCTCATTATTCATCATGGATTTTTCTTTTACCTCGTGTCATTTTATTGATGTTTTCCATGATATTCCGGAAGTGGCCATTTCTAAATTGCCTTTGTTCTCGGGTGGTGATTCAGTGACTGTTAGAAAGCACCTAGGCAAGTTTTCTTGTATAATGTTCATATATTGTAGACCTGCTCAGTATGATCATGAAGATGTCAAAATGTGTCTTTTCTTTAGAGGGTGATGCTTTGTATTGGTTTAATAATTGTCCTGAAGACTCTTTCACCTCTTTACAAGACATTGTCAATGCTTTGAAAGATAGATATGGTTATCAAGATAGCTTGCTTTGTGCCCCTAAAATTGTGCAACAGAATAAAAGTAATCTTATGAAGGCTCCAGCTGTCGATGAAAGATTTCAAGACAATTCTTCATATCAGAATGTGCCATCCACCTGTACCGTTGCATATCAAGTCCATGATAGTGGAAAAGCAGGGACAAATTGTAACATCAGTGTCGACAATGAAAGGGAAAATCAGAAGAAAATTATAGAACTAATGCGGCTGGTAAAAAATATGGAGATTAATGAAGAAAAATTTGTAACTGATTACGTCGATGATATGAGAACTTTATGCACCCACCCGGAAAAAAGTGATAAGGAGATGGAAATCATGAAAATTAAACACTTTGATCACGTAACCGACATGCAAAGTCAGCATGCTAAGGAAATTGAGACCATGAAAGCTTATCATGACAGAGAAATTAATTTTATGCAAAGCAAGTTATCAGGCTTAGAGGAAAAGATGACGATCATGGAATTCAATCATTCAAATCAAGTGACTGCCATGGAAGCAAGTTATCAAGAAGAAATAAGTTCGATTCAGAACAAATTGTCAACTATGGATGAAGAAATGACCATTATGAGATTCGATTATAATAATCATTTATTTGCCATGCAAGCAAATCATAAGAAAGAGATAAACTATATGCAAAACTGTTTCATGGGCATGAAAGCAAAAAATGATAAAATTATAAAGGACATCGAAGTTGGTCAAATATCTCTTCAGAATAGATTATTGGCCATAGAAGAAAAGCAGGTACCACGTGTCATAAATACAGATGGAATACATATCACCGAGAACAGATTAGAAATAATGGAAATTAATAATCAGGTTGATGCTCACACAGTTAATCCACCAGTCATAGAAGATCAAGTTATAACTCATGACACCTGTGAGATTGATCCATCATCCTTGACAGAGCAGATGCAGAATGAAGAAAGACATGTCATGCATATCTTACATACTTCATATGAGAGTTTCGAAGCATAATGTTCCACATCATCAGTGATACAACCTGCACGAAGAAAAAGTGCAAGAGAAAGAGAATAAGAAAAAGATTTGATGCATCAAATGGTCGCGAGCAACTTGATTTTCGGGTAGGAAAAAGTCCTACCATATGCAGGATTGGACATGGCACATTCGAGAAGCACATGAGATCTCTAAGACCCAGAAATGGTTTGGGCAGAATCTAACTAGTTTGGGAGATATTAAAATAATTAATATTTTTAATGGAGTTCCTGAGTCTAAACTTAGGAAAAATAAAATATTAATGTGAATTAATATAACACTGTGTTAGAATGGTTCAAAAGTCATGGATTAAGCCAAATCTAATCTTTGTCATTGATTAGAGATTTAATCTCGGTCGTTGATGGACCAACGAGAAAAGTATAAGAGGAGTCTTGAGGGTCAGTTGGAGAACACACCAAGAGAGATCAAGAACTTGATTTTCTGGGGCAGGGTTTGTGGAGGAAATTGAGTGTGTGATCTGAGTTGCAGATGAGGGGTAGTGAATACATAGCAGAGAGGCAGAGTTAGTATCGAGAGGATCCGTGCAGAAGCTATAGAGGTTGTCGTAGAGCCAGCTAGAGGCCACGCAGAGGCAACCAAGAGCAGCGTAGAGCCAGAGAGGGCCAACGTGTGAGACGCAAAGGTTCCAGAGGCTGACACAGAGCCCAGAGAGACTGATGCTGGGCCAGAGAGACTGATGCTGTGCTAGAGAGGCTGACGCTAGGCCTAGAGGCAGTGCTAGAAGATTTTTTATGGGACAGACTGGAGCTGGAGAGTTGGATAGGGTGACGCAGTCCCTATGAGAGTGATGCAAAGCAGCAGAAGCTGCATTGTCGCTGTGGGATTATTCATCTGGTGTTTTAACTGGAATATCTGTCTCTGACTGAGAGGTACTACGGCTGAGGACATTCTCTGTTGGGTGAGCCAATTTTGGCACCTAGGTTGTATTTTGAAACTGCATAATAATAAAAGCCTCTGAATAGCTGCACTGGTTTTCCCACATTGGGTTTTTCCGGGGACATTAGTCCAAAAACAACAGTGTCACTTGTGTGCTTGTTTACTTTCAGTTGATGATTTCTATGTGTTGATATTGTACTTGTATTTATTTTCAGTATTTAGATGGTAAATAACATGTTAAGTAATTGAACATGTAAGAAGAAATAAATTAGATAGTACAGGAAGAATTTCCAACGGGTTAAACTTAGAAATTCCAACATGGTATCAGAGCATGGTTGTAGATCACAGGATAACTAATGGCATCGGTCGAACAGAGCAGCAACAGCAGAAACAACTATCTCGAGTGACAAAAGTTGTTCCTTGTAGAAAGCAACAATGAAGGGGTGATGCAGAGAGCCTGCATCATCAGTTCAAGCTAGGAGAGGATCAGCGCTGAGGCAGAGAGGAGCAGACCTGATCTATGTAGTGCCCGATCATCTTTCTCAGTCAGGAAGGGTCGACGCTGCGGCCAGGAGGTGCAGATTTTGCTGGTGCCGAGATTGCGCAGAGCTTAGAGGCTCAAACCTTCAGATTGCTGAGGCATAGGAGGCTGTGGGTGAGTTGCAGAGCAAAGTTGGTGGGGTATTGTGGTCAGAACAGTACCTAACAGGGCAAGACCAAGGAGGAGAGAGTGGCTGCTGAGGATTTCTAGCCAAGAAATCCGGATCAGTGGTGTAGTTGCACAAACGATCGGAGTGGGGCATCTCGATATTGGCAGAAGTTGAGAGACTCAACAAGAGTCGATTAGAGGACTTCCAGGAGGGAAGTAGAGAGACTCAAAGAGTCGAAAGAGGAGCAGGGAAATGGTAGTGAATGGGTTGAGAGATCAGGATAGACTGGACAGAGCTTCCAACTTCGTAGTCTAGGAGGCCAGGATCTTGTCCATTCTAGATAGGTATCGCATCAAGCACTTCGCCTTGAAAACGATAGCGATCCTAGTTGACCCAGTTGAAAATGAGAAGTACGAAGAGGCAATGGCGATGGCTAAGTGCATCATGCTTGATGGAATCAAGGATCATGTGGTACCACATACTGCCGAGAAGAGTACGAAAAATGAGATGTGGGATGTCTTGAAGAAGTTGTATCAGCATACTTTCGTGCAGAGGAAGATGCTTCTAGAAAATCAGTTGCGGTCATACCAGATGCAGAGGGAAGAGGAGATAGATATCTTCGTCGGGCGATTGACAGAGATCCAGGGCCAGTTGACTTCCATAGGGGCCATGCTGGAAGAGGAGATGTTGGTGAGGACCGCACTGAACACAGTCTGAGAGGACTGGGAGGTATTTGTCCAAAGCTTACTAGGCAGGTCGAACCTTTCGGATTGGGAGGAACTATGGGCAGCTCTTCGTCAAGAAGAGATCAGATGGTTAACCAAGGCGGGAAGCAGTGACAAGGGGGTCAGAATCAAGAAGGAGGAAGAGGAGGACGCTGCCCTAGCATCTATGGGAAAGCAGGAGAAACGGAAGAAGTAGGACCTCTCCAAGGTCAACTGCTTCAACTGAGGGGAACTGGGTCACTCTGCGAACTAGTGTCCAAGGAAGAAGAGCTAGGGAGAGGCTTATGAGACCAAGGCAACGCCAGCGAGGGCGAAGAAAGAGGTGGAGATAGATGATGACTGTGCCATGAGTGTTCATGTGCCACTTGAGAGGAAATGGGGAGACATCGAGGTGTAGTCAGACGAACTACAGACATGAGGGGCGGGATCCTTGAGGCACCTTGTTGAAGTTTCTAAGTTTACTTAGTTAGAAACCCTCCATGCACTTTATCTGATTTATTCCAACCTACTTGTTATTTTTTCCTTAACAAGTTATTTATAATGTAAATACTGAAAATAAACACTAGTGCATGCTCAACATATTACAAATCAGGAACTAAACGAAACAAGAACAAACACACCATATGACACCATTATTTTTGGACTAATGTCCCCGGAAAAACCCAATGTGGGAAAACCGATGCAGATATTTGAGGGTTTCTTATTAAGCAATATCATAGTACAATCTGGGTGTCGAAACTGGCCTACCCAACAGAGAATTTCCTTATCAGTAATACCTCTCCGTTTCTAACAAATCTACTAGTCGAAACCCCAGATAATCCTTCTGGCAACTACTTAGCACCAATTTTCCCCAGAAACCAACGCCTGCCCAATCTGGACTATGTCAGCCTCTCCTAGCCCAGCTCTGGCCCTGCGTCAGCCCTAGAAGGTCTTGCATCAGCTACGCTGGCCCCTCTGGTGCTCTGCGAGCACTTAGCTGCCTTTGCGTGGTCGTGTGTGAACACTGGCTGCTCCTACGTCTTTCTCTTTGGTTGCTCTGTTGCTATCCCGACACTATCTTTGCCTTGTCTCTCTGTACTCAATGCCCCTCAACTGCTCTCCCGATCACTGATTCTGTCTCTCTTAGCAAACCCCGCTCTAGAGAATAAAATGACTGATCGCTCTTGTGTGTTCTCCAAGTGACCCTCAAGCCTCCTCTTATACTTTTCCTGTTGACATATCAATGACCGAGATTAAGTCCCTAATCAACGGCTAAGATTAGATCTGGCTTGATCCATGTCTTTTGAACCATTCTAACGCAGATTCATATTAATACAAATTAATATTTTATTTTCCCTATGTTTAGACTTAGGACTCCATTAAAAATATTAACTATTTTAATATCTCCTTATCTGTTTAGAAACTGCCCAAACCCTTTCTGGGTATTGGAGATCTCATGTGCCCCAACCTCTCCACCAAATTTCGTGGCTAGAGCACATCTATCCTATTCCAAATCAACACTCCCTCTTAGTGAGCACTGTGCTCTAGCAATACTCCTCACTAAGTATTACTCTGATCATCCGGCATCGGTACCTGTGCTGATGCTAGGCCTTCCTGTGCAACATCCTCTGCATTGTTGCATCCTGTACTAATGCCTATGGTTCTGCCACTGCCACTGTTGCATCTGTATGACAGCTCCCTGTGCATCTGTGCTACTGTTGGTCCTTTCTCCTAACACTGCATCCAGACTGCACCTCCTCTCATCATGCTGCATCGTGTTGCCCACTACTGAACTGCAACTTAGTTACTGAGAAGTAAGTAACTGATCTCCCAACTAACCTCCCTATTGGGCTAGAAACACCCACTGATGCTGAAGCTCCCTCTGCCGTTGACAAGTGCTCCCTCTCTGACCTATGGATGCTGCAACAACTCCCTGCATTTCACAACATTGCACACCTCTTTGTGCCATCCTTCACTGGTGCAACACTCCTATGCCTCTCGCAATGTTGCAGCTTGCTAGCTCTGCGCTGTCTCAGGACTCTTGCACTGTAGCTCTCTTTGCTGCTCCATCTGCATACATCTCTACCCATTCAGCCAATCCTACTACTCCTCGTCGGGGCTCTTGTAGCATGGTCTAATCCATGAGGCTAGGTACCTCAAGGATCCTGCCCCTCATCGCCTGTAGTCTGCTTGACTACAGCTCAATGTCTCCCTGCTTCTGCTTAAGTGGTGCGTGTGCACTCATGGCATAGTCATCGTATGTCAAAACTTCCTTCTCTGCCGTGCTGGCGCTGCCTTAGTCTCGGAAGACTCTCCCTTACTCTTCTTCCTTGGACACTGGGTCGCATAATGACCTGACTCCCCATAATGGAAGCACTTGATCTTGGAGAGATCTTTCTTCTTCCGCTTTTCCTGCTTTCTCTCAGATGTTAGGGCCACATCTTCCTCCTCTTGCTTTACTTTGATCCCCTTGTTGCTGCTACCTATCTTCCATTGCTGTCTGATCTCTTCCTGGCGAAGAGCTACCCACATCTCGTCCTACGGTGGAAGTGTCCCTCTGCCTAGTATACTCTGGACAAACACTTCCCAGCCTTCTAAGACAACATTCAGGGTTGTCCTCACCATTAGCTTCTGATCCGGTGTCGCTCCTATAGCAATCAACTAGTCTCGGATCTCATTCAGTCCTCCGAGGAAGGTGTCTATCGATTGTCCCTTCATCTGATACGACCTCATATGATTCGTGAGCAGCATTCTTCTTTGCACAGAAGTACGCTAATATAGCTTCTTGAGAGCCTCCCACATCTCAAATGTCGTTTCCTTCTCGGCTATATGTGTTACCACATGATCCTTGACCCTGTCAAGGATAACGCACTTGGCCCTCGCCATCGCCTCATACCTCTCATTATCACTGGGGCCGACTGGGACAGCTATTACCTTCAAGGAGAAGTTCTTAACACAATGCCTATCAAGCACTGATAAGATTATGGCCTTCCAGACTTCGAAGTTCGATGCTCTGTCCAGTCTGTCCTGGTCTCTTACCCCAAGTAGTGCCATGATGCTCCTCTACTTCCTTCTTGGAAGTTCTCTGTTCGACTCCTCTAATTCTCTACTTCTCGTCTGGAAGTTTTCTTCTGGGCTCCCTTTGAGTCTTGATTTGCCTCCTGGAAATCTTATTGCCGCTTGTCGAGATGCCCCCTACTCTAATCGTCTTATGCAACTGTATTGCTGATCCGGTTTTCTCGGCTAGAAACCATTGGTAACAACTCCTCTGGTCCTGCTCTGTCAGGTACTGTTCTGACTACAGTACCTCACCAGCTCCACTTTGCAATATTCCTGCAGCCTTCTAGACCCCCAAAACTACCTCTTTGTGAACTGCGTCAACCCATCTCTGCCTCACTTTGGCCTTGTGTCACCCTGGATGGGTCTGTGTCAGCCCTGGGATGTCCTGCGTCAGGCCTCTGGCCCTCTGCACCAGCCTTGGGATGCCCTGTGCCAGCCCTCTAGCCCTTTGCGCAGCGCCCGACTTCCTCTGCGTGGCTCTGGTTGGTCTCTGCGTCACACTCCTTGGCTTCTACACTGCTAGAAACAACTTTTGTCACCTCGGGACAACTGTTTTCTGCTGCTATTGCTCATCTCAGCTGATGTCTCTTAGTCCTCCTATGATCTGCAATCACCCTCTGATACCATGTTGAAGTTTTTAAGTTTACTTACTTAGAAACCTTCCTACCTTCATACACTTTATCTGATTTATTCCTACTTACTTGTTATTTTTTCCTTACAAGTTATTTATAATGTAAATACTGAAAATAAACACTAGTGCATGCTCAACATATTACAGATCAACAACTAAAAGAAACAAGAACAAACACACCATATGACACCATTATTTTTAGACTAATGTCCTTGGCAAAACCCAATGCGGGAAAACCGGTGTATCTATTTGAGGGTTTTCTTGTTAAGCAATATCAGAGTACAATTTGGGTGCCGAAACTGGCCTACCCAACAAAGAATTTCCTTAGTAGTAATACCTCTTCGTTTCTAACAAATCTACTGGCTGAAACCCCAGATAATCCTTCCAGTAGCTACTCAGCACCAATCTGCCCCAGAAACCCCAGCATCTGGGCAATTTGGACTGTGTCAGCCTCTCCTAGCCCAACACTAGCCCCGCGTCAGCCCTAGGAGGCCCTGCGTCAGCTCTCTAAGCCTCTGTGTTAGCTACGCCGGCCCCTCTGGTGCTCTGCGTAGCACTTAGCTGCCTCTACATGGCCCTGTGTGGGCACTGGCTGCTCCTGCGTCTTTCTCTCTGGCTGCTCTGTTGCTATCTCGACACTATCTCTACCTCTCTGTCTCTCTGTACTGAATGCCCCTCAGCTGCTCTCCCATTCACTGATTCTATCTCTCTTAGCAAACCCGGCTCTAGAGAATAGAATCACTGATCACTCTCGAGTGTTCTCCAAGTGACCTTCAAGCCTCCTCTTATAGTTTTCCTGTTGACATATCAACGACCGAGATTAAGTCCCTCATCAACGACTAAGATTAGATCTGGCTTGATCCATGTCTTTTGGACCATTCTAACACAGATTCATATTAATACAAATTAAACTTAGGGATTCCATTAAAAAAAAAAAAAAATTTAATATCTCCCGATCTGTTTAGAATTTGCCCAAACCCTTTCTAGGTATTGGAGATCTCATGTGCCCCAACCTCTCCACCAAATTTCGTGGCTACAACACATCCGATGCTATCCCAAATCAACATACCCAACCTCTTGGATTATAGCTTGCTACAGGAGCCTTGAAGAGAAGTAGTAGGACTGGCAGATGTTGGTAGAGACGGATGCGAATGCAATGACAGAGGGTGCTACAGTGCAGGAGTCCCAGGACAACGTGAGGCAACAGTGCGAGATGCATGGAGTTGTTGCAACAACGCAGAGGTCGGTAGAGGGAGCACTTGTTAGTGACCGAGGGAGCTTCAACAATGGGAGTGTTTCTAGCCTGACAGAGATGTCAGAGTTGGGAGGATTAGTTACTTGCTTCTCAGTAATTGAGTTGCAGTGCAACAGTTAGTAGTGGAAGTACTATGGGCAGCACGATGCAGCATGATGAGAGGGGATGCAGTGCAAAGGCAGCTGTGGCAATGGCAAGGCCATGGGCAACAACATGGATGCAGAGGAAGCTGTCATACAGATGCAGCAGTGGCAGTGGCAGGACCATGGGCAGCAATACAGGATGCAATAGTGCAGACGATGTTGGGCGGGAAGGCCTAGCATCAGCACAGGGACCGATGCTGGATGATCAGGGTGATACTCAGTGAGGAGTATTACTAGAGCACAATCCTCGCTAAGAGGGAGTGTTGATTTGGGGTAGCATTGGATGTACTCTAGCCATGAAAATTGGTGGAGAGGCTAAAGCACATGAGATCTCTAAGACCCAAAAATGGTTTGGGCAGAATCTAACCAGTTTGGGAGATATTAAAATAATTAATATTTTTAATGGAGTTCCTGAGTTTAAACTTAGGAAAAATAAAATATTAATGTGAATTAATATACAATTGTGTTAGAATGGTCCAAAAGTCATGGATCAAGCCAAATCTAATCTTTGTCTTTGATTAGAGATTTAATCTCGGTCGTTGATGGACCAACAAGAAAAGTATAAGAGGTGTCTTGAGGGTCAGTTGGAGAACACACCAAGAGAGATCAAGAACTCGATTTTCTGGGACAGGGTTTGCAGAGGAAATTGAGTGAGTGATTTGAGTTGCAGCTGAGGGGCAGTGAATACATAGCATAGAGGCAGAGTTAATACTGGGAGGATCAATGCAGAAGCGAGGAGAGGTTGACGCAGAGCCAGCTAGAGGCCACGTAGAGCCAAAGAGGGCCAGCATGTGAGACACAGAGGCTCCAGAGGCTGATGCAGAGCCCAGAGAGATTGATGCTAGGCCAGAGAGACTGACGCTGGGCTAGCGAGGCTGACGCAGGGCCTAGAGGCAGCGCTGGAAGATTTTTCGTGGGACAGACTGGAGCTGTAGAGATGGATAGGATGATGCAGTCCCTTTCAGAGTGACACAAAGCAACAGAAGCTGCATTGTTGCTATGGGATTGTTCATCTGGTGATTTAACTAGAATATCTATCTCCGACTGAGAGGTACTGTTGTCGAGGGCATTCTTTGTTGGGTGAGCCAATTCTCACACCCAGGTTGTATTTTGAAACTGCATAATAATAAAACCCTCTGGATAGTTGCACCGGTTTTCCCACATTGGGTTTTTCCGGGGACATTAGTCCAAAAACAACAGTCACTTCTGTGCTTCTTTACTTTCAGTTGATGATCTGTATGTGTTGATACTGTACTTGTATTTATTTTCAGTATTTACATGGTAAATAACTTGTTAAGTAATTGAACAAGTAGGAAGAAATAAATCAAATAGTACAGGGAGAATTTCTAACGAGTTAAACTTGTAAATTCTAACAATTTTCTCAGCCGGAGAATCATCAACAAAGAGAGGCAGAGTGTAATCTAGTAGTGACAACGCTGAGCCAGAGGCGTTGACGCAGAGACAACGCAGAAGGCAGTGAGGAGTTCGAAATTTGTAGAGGGAATTCGAGTTTCAGAAGCCGGGAGTCGAGGTGTGAGACCGCGAGGCAGAAATCGAATCTCTTGGGCAGCAAATCGACCAGTCAAAGGTGTGACACAGTCCCCAGAGAGCTTGATGCTGGGATGACGTAGATACTGCGCAGAGGCAGCCATAAAAGTTGGGGTCAATCAGTCTGGGGCTAGATCAATTAGGATTTCTAGTGTTAGTGTAAGGTAACCTCACAATTCTTTTTGCCAGTATTTCTCTCTATAACTGAACAACCCTGTGAGGTATTCAGAGATGTATTCAGAATTTGTTATTGCTTAATAATAATAAACCCTCAGAGTTGCTGCACCGATTTTCTCGCATTTGATTTTCGCGGGGACATTTTCCCAAAAATAATGGTGTCCATTGTGTTTGTATTTCCTTGCTCAGTTTCTATGTTTCAGAGTCATATTTAATTTGGTGTAGGCTACTTCAGTAATTTGCTTCAATATTTCAAGAAGAAATCTGAAATAAGTTTGTAATGTAATTTACAATCTAGGTGAAGTAGATTCCGTTGGTTGTAGTAGCATTCCTGAGATTGTTAGATCTAGGAATTTTCACAGATAAAAATCCAATACCTGTCAAGATTCACGGGAAAGTCAGGGAAGATTATTACTACGTTGCCAAAATTAACGACGAACTTTGGTCACAATCAATGTTGTAAAACTCCAACTCGGACTCCGACTCGGCCGAGGGTCAACTCCAACTCTGACTCCGACTCGGTATCGACTCGGCCGACTCGATTTCAATGACTCGGTCGTTGTAAAAAATACATTAAATATTTATTTTTTATAAAAATACATAATTTTAAAGATTTTCATTCATGTTTCCAAACACACAACATTAGAATATAGATAGAAGACAACATATGATCAAAGTAGGCTCATGAATATATCCATTATATTAAAATGGCACCGAGTACACTGTCCAATACATACACGATGATGATATAGAGATCAAAACAAAAACACATAACCAAAGAGGAGATCATAATACATGAAAAAATTCAATGGAAACATTGCAATCCCCCAATCCTGAAATCCTGAAAAACCGATAAGTCTGCTGGATTTTGAATGAAATCTAAAATTCTACTTTCTCCATATGAACTCCAATGAGGCTGGAACCACTCTCAAACATCCTGAGTCATTTCATGGTAATGTTAAAAATTTAAGTAAAAGGATGAAAATGAAGATTAAGGAGAATGTCACTTTTACTTTAAGAATTTAACATTACCATGAATAGGATAGCCCTAGTAGGGCAATATGATCAAATACTAGGGTTTGGGAGAGGGGAATGGACCCCAAAGACCAGCAAACTAATTCATAAACCCCTTTGGAGTCCCCCACACTTAGAAAAATAAAAAAAGATATGTTTTTATGGTTCACTGGCCACTGTCAGCTACCCAGCCGAGTAGTTACAGATCTGGCCGAGTCGGCTGAGTTATGACTGACTCGGCCGAGTCATGTTATGACTCGGCCGGGTCAGTCATAACTCAAGTGACCGAACCAAATTTTCTGCCGAGTTGAATTTTTTTTTTTTTTTCCGGCTCAGACCAACTCGGCCAGATCTTAAAACAATGGTTGCAATCGATCAAGTTGAGTCGTCTCACCCCTTTCCTTGATGCTTGACGTCGTATTATATGCATGTTATGGTAGGATGCAGTGCATGCTCATTTTTCTCATTAGAACTAACATCATATGATATTTTCATGATAAATTAGATGCATTTCGATTAAATTTGCATTTTACTTTCTTGTTGATTTTTTTATGGCCTAATACTAAGCATGGGCGATCATAAGACACCACCAAAACATGTTTCCTTATGTACTTGGTCTTTGATATGTGCAGGTGATAGGTCTGTGGTACCAAGAGATTGCTGGTGTTCTCATGACCTCTCGTTCGAGTAGCTTCATGCACCTCTCTGAGAGCCCATGTCCCAGTTAGAGCCAGATGTTACCCACCACTTGTGGGTAGTGTATATGTGAGAATTTTTTTCTCCTGGATGGTCCTCGGCATCCAACAGCCCCTTGCGGCCACCAGATAGCTTGATGTGCCATTATCTCTGACACTTGAGCCATCCATGTGGTTCCTCGCCCACTTGTTATGATTGTATGTTTGAAGGTAGGCCTCCCAACCCCGAAGGTATGACTTTTCATTGGTATAGTTGAGTAATTTTCCTTACTTTTCATGGGCACTTTTGGGCATGGATTGGTGGGGGTATTGGACGGAAAGAGTGGGCTAGGTTTGTACTCTTGTCTCCATAATCCGATTTCGTGGTTAACCTTGTGTCCTAGTCCCATGGGATCTCCTTTACTAACTATTAGCTTTAGGGTTGGCACTACATTGAAAATCCCAATTTTGGTTGCGTGGTCCCACTTCCTGACACCATATACATCACTCCTATCCACTCATTTTAGCCACATTCATGTCTTTTCCCATCTGGGTCCACATGTGTCCACTGGGTCCACATAGGGTTAGCCTCCCCCTCCCTTCAAGCCCAAAGGTTAATGCAGCTAAAAAGAAAGGAAAAGGAATAATTTGGCCACTCTCAATAGGAAATGTACCACAAAATGCAACAGATGACTGAGACATACAAATTTAGCAAGTGGGCAAAAACCAAACATGAGCTCTGCCCCTTTATCCATGGCCATCACCCTGGTTCCTATAGATGAGCCCCCTTCATCATTAAAGAACCCATGATTATCCCAACCCCTAGTGGGCAATTAATTTCCCTACCTTAAGTGGGTATCCACTGCTATATATTACACAACATGCTCTCATCCCCTGGAGCCCCGACCAATTATGAAGAAAAATCAATCAAAGGAAAAAGACATATGAAGAAGGGTGGAAAAAAAATGGCGGGATAACTCATGCCACGATTTGCTCCTCCTACATTCATATACCCAGGTGTGGGCTTCCCTTATTGTAGTTACCCTTGCACCATGACATGTGGTATGGATGATTCCCCTGATGCCCACTTTATTCCATTACCATATCATTTGCCACCTACCACTTGAGGGATGTACCATGGATATGCCGCCCCCTTTAAAGGTTGAAACCACCTAATAGGGTCCTTGATTAGTCCCCTCATTGAGTTTGGAGACACTTCCGCATGCCAAAGCCCACTATGGAAGGGCATGCCACCATGAAGTGCCCCACTGGTTCCATGACTTCTAAGCTCTTTTACTTAATTATTCTAATGATTTGTTGTATTGGAGGGCAAGGGGACACATTAGATCTTATGCAGGATTGCAGGTGGGTCTCCATTTATTGCTTGGTTTCCCTATACAAAGTCCTATCCCTCTAGAGGGCCACATTGGCACTTGTAAGGTGAGCGTTGAGAGCCATGGGCCTCCACCATAGCAAAGAGTACTTTATGGATCCCCAACACCACTAATTGATTGCTCGTGTTCTGCCTTTTTTGGATGAGGATGATGCACTTGGTTCACCATGCCGAACCAACTCCACACTTGCACCATACACTTGGCAGATGATCCTGGGTCCAGATGAGGGCTTATGACATCATCCTAGCCCTTACAGATGGTTTATAGTTTGTTTCGATCCACTTGGAAACCCATGAGAATGTCGAGGCAGCAAAGGTTATGTTATATAACCAGGACTTGCCTATATTCTTATGGGCAGAGGCATGCAACAAAACGCATATATCCAGAATAGAACTCCTCACAGAGCATTGGGGAAGAACATGCCTGAAGGAGTCTTCACAGGGAAAATGTTGGAGGTGAGTCATCTCAGGATATTTGGAAGTGTGGCACATTGTCACATTCCAAACGAGAAGCGTAGTAAGTTGGATTAGCCTGGAGAAAAGGGGTACCTCGTATGGTATAGCGAGACTTCAAAAGCATACAGAATCTACATTCCAAGCAACAGGAAAATTGTAGTAAGACGAGATGCAAAGTTCATGGAAGATAGAGCTTTCCGAAAGTACCGTAACTAGCACCAGTATTTCCTTGTAGTAGGAGATCCAGGCATTCTCAACAGATGGAATAGTAGGGACAGGGGTAGGATTTGATTGAGCCTCCCACCACTAGTAGTAGAATCAACAAGGAAGTACGACAGACGCTAAGGGACACAAAGGAGTTTGTCGGACCTCCTAGAACTGACAAGAGACAGTGTAGACAACTTAACAAGTACCAAGCCTTGGTAGCACAGGTTGAAGAACCCTCCAGTTTTCAGGAAGTTGTACAACACCAAGTTTTAGTGGATGTCATGGTAGAAGAGTATAGTTTTATCATGATGAATGATGTCTGAGAAGTTGTACCTAGACCAGAGGATAGATTAGTTGTAGGATCAAGGTGGATCTACAAGATCAAGTACGTTGCAGATGGCAATATAGAGAAGTACAAGGCTAGGTTTGTGGCAAAGGGGTATGCACAAAAGGAAGGAATATACTATGAGGAGACCTTCACCCTAGTAGCCAGATACACCTCTATAAAATTCGTTATATCCCTAACAGCTGAAATGGAATGGAAGATTCACTAGATGGATGTCAAGACAACATTCTTGAATGGGGTGATAGAAGAAGAGGTATATATAGAACAACCCGATGGCTTCGAGACTCATGAAAATAGAACTCATGTATGCAGGTTAAAGAAAGCCCTGTCTGGGCTCAAGAAGGCACCCAAAGCATGGTATGGTCAAATTGATAGTTACTTGCAGTAGTTGGGATTCATCAAGAGTGATGTTGATTCCAATCTCTACTATCTAATGGTGGAGAATGATCCACTTATTCTGGTATTATATGTAGATGACTCATTTCTAATAGGGTCATTTAGACTCATAAAGGACTGCAAGAAGAATCATGAAGCATAATTTGACATGAAGGATATAGGGTTGATGTATTATTTTCTAGGGTTGGAAGTTTGGCAGAAGAATGGGGAGATCTTCCTTGAGCAAGGAAGATATGCTACAGAGGTTCTGAAGAGATTCAGAATGCAGGATTGTTGGCCATGGCTATGCTTATGATCACCAACTGGAAGAAAATAGATGCATCAGGAGACAAGGAAGTGGATCCCACCTTGTACAAACAACGCATTAGGTCGCTCATGTATCTGGTCAGCACTAGGCCAACCATTTGTTTTGCTATCAACACCCTTAGTCAGTTCATGGTGGAACCAAAAAGGGTACATTGGGTAGCAGGTAGGCACATTCTTAGATATGTGCATTGAACAGTCAGATATGGGTTGAAATACACTCGAGGAGATGACCTCAGATTGAGTGGATTCACAGATGCATATTGGGCAGATAGTTAAGTAGACTGGAAAACTACCTCTGGGTATTGCTTCAACGTTGAATTAGGAATGATCTCTTGATGCTTCAGGAAGCAGAAGTCGGTAGCTCTAAGCTCAGTAGAAGCAGAATATATGGCGGCCAACGCAGCTACCTATGAAGATATATGGCTTAGAAAACAACTTGTGAGTTTGTACAAGAAGAGGATGGAAGCGACCAATGTTTTCTGTGATAATTAGAGTTGTATCAAACTCTCTAAGAATTTAGTATTTCATGGTCGGTCGAAACACATTGATATCATATGTCACTTTATCAGAGACTGTGTTCATCGTGGGGCAGTACAACTGCATGATATCCTCACAGGAGATCAGGTAGTAGACGTACTCACAAAGGCTCTAGGAAGAGCTAAGTTCATCCAGTTCAGGGAGCAGATGGGTATGGTAGAGAACCCGTTTCAATAGCGAAAGCAAATGGTTTCTTAGTTGTAGCAGCAGCAGATGAGAGGGAGTTGTAGTGCGGATGCAGTGGTTGGCAGCAGTATGCAAGGACAATAGCAGCACAGATGCAACATTTGCGCAGTAGTTGGTGGGCAATGAAGTCGGACATTAGCAGCGCAGAGGAAGATGTTACAGAGTCAGGGTGATGCTTGAACAGGTTGCATTACTAGAGTACATTACTCGCTAAGAGGGAGTGTTCTTTTTTGGTAGCATCGGATGTGCTCTAAGCCTCAAAATTTGCAAGGAGGCAAGGACATATGTATTCTAGAATACCAGAAATCGTTTTTGGAAATTCCACCTGTTGTCACACAGATTGTCATGACAACGCTCAGACCGGGGGCTATCACCCTGATCCCTGATCTCTCCGTTTAAGCCATCTCCCACGGCTAAGGGGGGTAGACCCTATGGGATGAATGAAGACCAACTGTGGACCAGTTGGGTTGGGAGACAGAACAAGGCGATTTAGCACTTGATTGATATTGGAAATTAATGTACCAATGCCTTATGGAGTTAATGATTAAATGATTGTTTATCGAAAGCTGCAGAAATATGAAATTTATAATTCCATGATTAACAATCATTTATAAGCAAAATATAAGATATTCAACAAATGCACAACGCCTTAAACGATAATCTAGCAATTACATTTCTAAAGAATAAATGCTTTAAACACCACGAAATTTAAATGCTGACCAGATTTCAAAGAGTTAATCTCCAGATATAAACATTTTAAGCGCATTTAACTTCACCACAACAGAGAAAAGACTTTACAAAAAGATTTTCCAAATTTTAATTAGCCTTTTTCAAAATTTTTGATTTTTTATATTTTTCTAATAAAATTTTAAATCTAAAAATTAAACAAAACTAAAATCCTAAATAAAATCGAATCTAAACTAAAGTCCTAAAAA
>APFE030073440.1:121037-143152 GCA_000404065.3 Pinus taeda | reverse complement strand
GTTGCTAATAAGGCTTCCAAGGAGTTCATTATTACAGTCAACTCTGGTGCTGGGGCGGTTGATGTTGATGAAGGTCTCGGTGGTGATGCTGGGGATGATGATGACGACGGCGGCGGCATTACGGGTGGTGATGCCGCCTGATCACGTCGTCGTCGCTCGTATGTCTTCACCATTTGCAATGGTTCCTGAACACACAATAATATTTTATCAAAGTTATGAGGTAGACGATCGAATTTTAATACGTAACTTTTTTTTGCGATAATACATTTAGAAACGGGTATAGTTTTGCTATTTTTACCCGCTAGGCGGATTTTACTGGTACCGAGGTCAAGGAGGATGGTCTCGCGACCTCCTTGTCCTATGCAGGGTATTCTATCCTAAATGAATAATGCAAAAGAGTATGTTTATTTAGCTCCTACGGTAGGACACCTAAAGTTTTATTTACCTAATAACATGAACAAAATGAAAATGTTAGATGTCCCGTTTATAACGTACATCGGTAACATATCTGTCATACCCCAATCTGACTATTACCTCTAAGGGGTCATATACTATATTTACTATGTTGTTGTGTTACCAATGCTTCATATTTGATTACATGTGAAATGTTTGACGAAATGTCTGCAACATAAAAATTAAGGAATTGCAGGTTTGGTTAGTACATTTCAATAAGGGACATTCGGTGATATCGGATAGAACAAGGAAATAGGTATGGATCTCTCAAGCAGTATGGATGTTAAAAACAACACTGAAGAGTTCAGGAAATCCGAAACAACACTATTCATTCAAATATTAACATACTATTAATGATATTAATAGTATACTATACTAATAATGCATTCATAATATTCATAATATATGATTAAAATGCATTCTAATTATTAATAATTAATAACCTATTATGATCGCATGATTAATAATGCACTACAGATACTATCAATGTGACATTTATATATTATTGTTGTTGTATTAAAAAAACAGAGCATCTACATTGAAACCAGAGGTTACTATACAAAAAGACCTGTAATAATATCTAGAGAAGTATTGGCGATATATGGAATTTAGAGAAGCTTTTAATGCTGTATGGACTCCTCATTTTATACTTTCTGGTAGGGTAAAATGATGAGGTTTTGTCACCATTCATAAATGCTGTTTTCTAAATATTCTTTACTACCAAGATAATGTAGGTTCTGGATAAAAATACCATAAATGCAACCTCCTCGTCACTAATGGATCCAAGATGTCATTTTTCATGGGATGACCGAATACTTGTGAACTAGCTAATCAAACCTATTTTTAGCAATACCATGGGCATGTGCTTGGAGGAGGATGGATAAGCTTGGTTGCTGGAATATTTTTAGCTCTCTTGACCAACCATGTTGGCTCCCTAATTTCGTTTCAAAAGTATTTCCAAAAAAAGAATTCAACCAAAATTTTGAACATTTTAATGTTACACTATTCAATAGGAGAAATATGTGCAATTCCTTCCATGCACATGGCATATAAATTATTTCTAATTGAAAAACCTTGAAAAAAAGTTTACAGATCAAGGGTAAGATGAATTGATAGTTAATAAAATGTTATATAAGATTGTCTAGTTAATAAAATATTATATAAGTTTGTCAAAATTTCTGTGGATGCCTGCAGAAGGACCAGAAAATTGGTACGAGTATGTGTTTTACTACATGGAAATTTGTTTTAACAATATGGCATTGGGTGCATATATTTTTAATATGGTATAACCATAATACATATATGGTGTAAATAGATTGGACCACACTACATATATGATATGATCTTTACCAAAGTTTTAAACGAACTTTATAAATAGCCCGATGGTATATGGTTGACATCCCCGTGGCATCGACATACCCAATGTACCAACTTAGGAGTGGGACATTATAATTCGAACCTGACATTGAAATAACATTGCCACCCATGGCATTTGTTGTGAACCGTCACTATTGCATGTGACCAGACCTACTCCCGGTGGTTACGTCGACAGCCTTGACCATGGCAATACCTCCTCCTTACCTGCTCCCCGATGGTTCAATGGCATATCCATGGAAAGTGAACTGAGATGTATGTTGGCGGTTGGTAGTGTATACACTGCGCGCTGTTTATAATTTTAACATATGGTTTAATACATTAATCCGACGGGTTTAATATGTATATATATTAATTGCCACAACCTCCGTTTTAAACATTGTAACAAATATATGTTAATTCCCTGCCAATTTCTTTAGAGTAGTGCTGATAACATAACTTTGGTTTGGCGGGGCCACCGGATGTGGCGGGTTCCGCCAACTCTACCCCCACTTGCTATATCCATATCGCTGAAATTTTCCGTCCGACATCTTCGATTCCTCACGTTTGCGCCGTGAAAATAAAATCGCTCGGAGCACATTCCATAGGCGAATTCGACCCGCAAATCCGAAGCAAACCACAAGCCTCCAAGCTCTTCAAATGGGGAAAGAACAAAATGCGGAACAAGAGATGGAACCTAGACCGTATTTAACTAAAAAACCGTCCCCTGAATCGCCAAATCACGGCGCAGCCGCCAATAATCGAAGCGCTTTGTTTCTGGCGACGAAATCCTCCATTAATTTTCCTGCGATTTTGCCGGAATGCCGAGTTCCCCTTCTTCCATGCGCCAAGGTGAACATGGCCATGAATGCACACACATACAGGGACATGTCACATACCATAGCATCGCATTCACCTTCCAAGACTTATAATTACGAATTAACCCCAATATAATAAGGAATTCATGAATATTTAACGAACCGAGGCACTGGCCCCCTTTTTATTTCCTTCCGAAAATAACAAAATATTCGATGCTAAAACGGGAGGGTTGAAGGGCTTTGCGTGTGCTATTTATGGGGATGAATAAAAAGGCGAGGACACGGAACTGGCTACGACCCTTATAACGTTGTTCCCATGGTTGACTGACATTTCCAGTGCCGTCAATACACGCACGGTCTTTCTTTTCATAATTTCTCATTTCCTCTCTATCAGGTAGAGTGTTAGATGGTAACTTCGCTCAAATTATGCCATGGTCCTGCGAACCTCAAGATCCATTGTATATAAAGCTAAATTGGTTTAAACTCTAAACAATGGCTGGAAATTAACAGAACAACACGACAACTCTGCCCAAATCGAATCACGCTTAAAATTCTCTAATCGTTTCAGTTAATCGCAGCGTACAGGAGCGTAGGGTTGGGAGGTCCAAAGGTTTGAACAGGGCTCCGATACCATGTGTAATATCCTAATTTCGAATTACAGCAACCAGAGATAACCATGAAAATTAAAGACAGTAATGCATAAATTGAAATCTGCACCTACCTGAGCTGCTTGCTGACTTCCGATTCCGCTGCTGAACTGGTACTCCTTTGATTTAATTTCGAGATGGCCAATACCACCCGACCTGACGGAGCAACCTGGTTGCCCGATCCAGAGAAGCTCTCCACAGAGGCTCTCTGTCCCTCCGTGCCCAGAACTCAGATCAGTTAAAGCTCAAGTGATTCTATGATAGGGTAGTAGCCCTGATACTACTGGAGGGGTGGAGGTGTTACCCACCGTGTTTATCCTCCGAACCTGGAGTCATGGGAGGACTGTGCGAGTCACGCTCCCCTAGACGTGTGATGATGACTGCCGGATGCCTACTGGGAATCAGGTCGGTATAGTCGACGCTGTTACCCTTGTGTTATGAATGGTTAGGTCAGTAAATTGACGCCATGGCATACTCTAGTAGAGGACGGATAGGATGGGAGCGGAAGAGATTAGGGAGGATAGGATGAGTTTGAATAGCTTGGGGACCTGGATAGAAAAGGTCATGTCCATTAAAACCTTCACCCTAAAGCTCTAACTTCAAGACGAAGTTTTCAGAAGGGGGAATGTATGTAACAGCCCATTAATAAAAATCTTAAACATTAAAAACTTTATAATATATATATACATTAAATTTTATAAAACATATAATTAGACTTTATAATATGAAATTATAAAGCAAATCATTAAACTTTATATTTTATATAAAGAAATGTTATCAAATATATATATCATCTAATTTTATAACAGTTATAATTGAAAAGTTATAAAAATGTATCGTCTAAACTTTATAACATATATGAGTGAAATGTTATAATAGGTATAAGTTAAACCTTATAACAGTTGTTTGGAAATGATAAAAAGGAATTTTACGTAAGATCTAAGAACCTATATAATATACCTCAGTCCAACCAACTGAAAATTGATTGCAAAGCGCAGAGGAGGGAAGAAATATCTGAGTGACATGAATGCTTGGGAGGCGGTGGCTGCAAGTGGGAGGGCGGCCACCGCCAGGCCGGTAAATAAATAGCCGAAGCCTGACCCGGGAGAAGAGAGGCAAAGAGAAGAAAGGAAAGACTCATTAGCAGGAAACCGGGAGAAGAGATTTTACAGCAGAAGAGCCTTGAGTGATCTGAGTTCTGGGCACGGAGGGACAGAGAGCCTCTGTGGAGAGCTTCTCTGGATCGGGCAACCAGGTTGCTCCGTCAGGTCGGGTGGTATTGGCCATCTCGAAATTAAATCAAAGGAGTACCAGTTCAGCAGCGGAATCGGAAGTCAGCAAGCAGCTCAGGTAGGTGCAGATTTCAATTTATGCATTACTGTCTTTAATTTTCATGGTTATCTTTGGTTGCTGTAATTCGAAATTAGGATATTACACTTGCAGCGACTGGAGTAGAACTGAAGGGAAAGTGGCTGCGTGAAGGGCAGCGTTGAAAGCTGCGTGAGATGGCCGCGTTTTTTTTATATGCTTTGCAGGTGTGGAGAGGGGTTGAGCAGCGAAAGGAGAACGATGGGTGCAACATGCATTTGATGGTTGATGGCAGTGTAAAAAATTTGAATGGGATCAGTGGATCGCAACAGCGTGAAGGAACCGTAGAAGAGAGCTTATAAGCGTGGGCAGTGGAAGAGGAAAACACAAAGAGAGAAAAGGCTGCCAACGTGGATAAGCCTGATAAAGACTGCGTGCAGATCTGGCAACAGAAGAAGGGATTTAAATTTTGTTTTTGCAAGCTCTGGAGCAGTGTGGGAAGGACACAGATCTGGACAGTAGTGGCAGAAAATGACAAGCCAGCTCGCGGAAAAGGTTTGCAGATCCGGATAACATAAAAAATTTGAGCTTTTCTATCAGAAAATAAAAAATTTCCTTGGGCGGCAGAGAAACCGAGACCTTTAAACCCTTCCCACTTCAAATTGCCTGATGGAAACCCTGAAAAATTCTCAAAGCTTGTACCTGCAGCTTGCAATGGCAAAAACAAAAAACCCAGAATAATATGTGCAGAAAACAAAACTGAAACCCTAAATCAGCTAAATAATTACAACATTTACAGCTTTTCAACTCTTCAACAGCCAGATTTGTCAATAATCACAGTAATATTATTAGAATTTAATTTTAATGTGAGATACTTTAGAAAACCCTGCATGCATTCATAAAAAATTTCAGATGATAAGCCTGAGATTAAAACTAGCTGGGCTCTTTCAGAAAACGCAATCCGGGAGTTGGGTGGTTCAGTCGAGAACTTCCCCTAACGCCCGGTAAACTCAAAACTAAGATTTCTTGCACAACTTAAAATCAACCATTAACATAGAGGGAAAAACGATAGTGAAATCCAGATCAAATGGAGATACCTGCCATTATATTTCAGAATCTAAACTATCATTCAAACCCCAAAGATCAGACAAGATACCTGTGCTTGAATCAATCTCATCAAGCTATTATCGATGACTGAAAATAAAATTATGCAGAAAAATAAAAGATCTTATAACATTGTCCAGAAGAGTAACACCAGCAAGATTTTTAACCCCAAAGTCTTTCTTTATTGCACAAAAAATGACTACAAGAGAGCTTTCTTTAGCATCAAAGTCTCAAATCTAATCTTCTCTCAAATGACCCCTAGCACCCTATTTAAAGGAAAAATTCCCAACGGCTAGTTCGAGTGATCCATGTCAAAATGATCTCGACCGTCGATGAGGATCAAGATATCTTTTAATCTCATCCGTTGAAATTTTAATAAATTAAAAATTAAAACTTTGCATTTGGTTTCTCAAAATTTCAGACTTATTTTATTATTTTATTTTTCAAATTTTTATTTATTTTTTTAATTAATTAATTAATTTATTTTTAAATTATTTCTTTCTTTTTTATTTTTTTATAATTAATTTATATCTTTTATTTTATTGTTTTTTTTTTTAATTTTTTAATTTTTTCAATTTTTTAAATTTTTTTTTTTTAAATGGATCCTCGAACTTAGTCTTTGGAAAAATTACCTGGGACCTAAGACTTAGGACTTATGAGGGGATTAAAACATTTTCTAACCCTCAAGACACTTTACATCATGATTTTTTACAATTTTACATCTCAAGGGGGAAAACCTGTTTGACATAGACCCTCATGGACCACCCAGTTCTGTGACCAAATATAATCTAGCAGATCAACACACTAGGATTCCCCTAAGATTCTAATGATAAAATTCATTCCGGCTTTGGGGTTAGGCTAAAGGAAAACTCTGCTGATCATGGATTGGTGAGACAAAAAACCTTCTGGAACGTAGATTATCACTAGAAAATTAGGTCCACCTAGGCAATTTACATACAAGACTCAAATCTGCTAAGATTATTTACAACTTACACATGCAGACTGAGTTTACAATATAATATGATCAGGTCGACGATGACTGTCGAATGGCATGGACATGTCGATTAAGCGTTACCCCTTCTGCGAAAAAGGGGGTGTATTGCTATGGGTAGTTGACACGTAGTGGTCAACATCTGGCTCTACTTGGGGACACGTTGCTACATTGTAGGAATGTGAGAATCCAGAATCTGCATCCACGCAACACAACAAAACATAAGTAGCGTCCATCCAAAAATCATCATATAATATTAAGCACATGATAGATATAAGCTCTTCATTTATAAACTATCTGGAAAAGTAAATCTAATCCTAAAACAGAAACGAAAATGGTGAAAAACAAGTAGTAGGGTTAGAAATACAGAGGATGCCCCATGGCTTGATAATATTTATATAAACAAAATAAATTCATATCTTCATAAATACTTATCGGAATTTGATGATCTTTGGATCAATCCTACACCTCTTGACAAGATGGATCCAATAAAAATATCAGCTGCCATAAATAAGCTAACCCACATGGAGTTTGGCCCTAGTTGCCAATTTAACACTCCCTCTCAACTAGGGAGAACTCCATCCGTTGATCCATGAGTCTGACTGTACTATCTTTGTCATCAGTGCCCTGCACTGCTCTGCTCAACTATTCTCAGCTCTGCTTGCTCTGCTCAGCTCTGCTAGCTCTGCTCTGTTGATCTATGAAGAAGAAGAATTGATCGAGAATGTCTCATACCATTCTCCACTGACTCGAAGTCAGTCTCGGAGTGCGTACCACTAGTCCCTGACCAGTCTCAACCGACCCAAAGTCAGCGACATAGTATGTACCACTCTCACTGGTCCCAGACCAATACTGCACTGACACGAAGTCAGTCTCGGAGTATGTACCACTAGTCCCAGACCAGTCTCAACCGACCCGAAGTCAGTGTCATAGGAGGTACAACTCCTACCACTGGTCCCAGACCAGTATCGCAGGCTCAGAGAGTGTACTACTGGTCCTAGACCAGTCTCAACTGACCTGAAGTCAGCGTCATAGTATGTACGACTCTCACTGGTCCTGGACCAGTTCTGCACTGACACGAAGTCAGTCTCGGAGTATGTACCAGTGATCCCAGACCAGTCTCAGCCGACCCGAAGTCAGCGTCATAGTATGTACAACTCCTACCACTGGTCTCAGACCAGTATCATTGATCCCAGATCAATTTAGGTCATCCTAGCGTAGGGAGTACAATAGATACAACGATGCGTCCATCGGTACTACTATGGTCCCTAGCTTCATTTCCCTGCTCATTGATCATATGAGAGGTACTTCCCATGAGTCCTAGACTGCATGGGTAGGATGCCTCTGACAGGAGAACTTAATCAATCCTGTCCTCACAAGAGAACACATCATTCCTGCTACAATCGCCATGGAGAACACATCAATCCAGGCCGCCATGGAGAACACATCAATCTAGGCCTCACAATAGAACACATCAATCTTGCTACAATCGCCATGGAGAACACATCAATCCAGGCCTCACAGGAGAACACATCAATCCTGCTACAATCGCCATGGAGAACACATCAATCTAGGCCTCACAGGAGAACACATCAATCCTGTTCCACAAGAGAGCAAATCATCTTGTTCCAGTGTGCACCACCAGGGAAGGGTGAGTCACCCTGTGGTTGTATGTTGTTCTAGTAAGAATCGCAAGCCCCCAGAGCTCCCAAAGCTCAATGCATGCAACATGCAGGACCCTTTTACAAAGGTCTCTTGATGACTCCAAGTCGAACGGGAAAATCATAGATTTGATTTTTCCCTAGGGCTTTGTCAAAATGTCAACAACCTGTACATCAGTCTCAATGCGATGGAGCCTCCTTGCTCATCGACTTACAATATCCCAGATAAGGCGATATTTAATGTCTACCTGCTGGAGCAATCGTCAAATACGAGATTTCTCAATAATCGAATCCCACCTCTGGTTGTCACAGAGAATCACAGTGGTATTCATCATGTGTACAAATAGCTCACTGAAGAGCTTCAGCAACCAGACTGCCTCACAGAAGGCCATACTAGCAGCAATGTATTCTTCCTTGGTGGTGCTCAGAGTCACCGACTTCTGCTTCCTGCTCATCCATGATATCGAGGTAGATTCCAAAGAGAAACAACACTGAGAAGTGTTCTAGTGATCCTCCACACTGCCTGCCCACTCATCATTCGAATAATCATGTGATTTCATATTTCCGACAGTGTATCTCAATCCATGAGAGATTGTGCCCTGAAGATATCTCAGAAGATTCTAGGCACCAATCCAGTGAAGCTCAACCAAATATGAGCTCACCATGCTAACTGCAACACATATGTCCGGATAGAGGTTCTCCAAGAACATCAACGCGAATGAGTTCATGAAACTCAAGAGGCATTTCCCAAATCAGGTCTGACATCACTACCATATAACTTATTGAAAGTTAAGATCCTTGAGGTAGTCACAGGCTTGCAGCTTATCTTTCCACATTCAGAATCCAACTCCCTCTGTCTCCTATAAATGAGAGGGTATGCACTTGTCAAACATAGGAGCTGGTATGAGAGGTTTATCATCCACAACCTTCGAGTAATGGTTTGGATCGGTTTCACTCCTAGTGAGTCTCAACTGCATTAGACAGCTATCAATCCTCTCATACTACGCCCGAGGTGTTTTGCTTCAAGCCATAGAGGGCTTTCTACCTCCTATATACATGAGATTCCCGATCATGAGTCTCAAACTCCTCGGGTTGTTCCAAGCCTGTGGACCTGTTGCATGAGGTGAATGGTCCCCTTATAATATTTTCCTTCGGTACATTTCAGACATGTACCTTCATGCTCCTTTTTTTGAATTCAGGCATCCTAGTCACCATCTGACTCATAGACCTTCGATGCTGAGTCAATGGACATGGTCCCCAGTGGACTCCCTGCAACTTGATACAACCCTGAACTCAAAAAAAACATCTTTGAAAGATCTATTTTCAAACACGTACCTTTCCATCGATAAGTGCCACCCTGTAACCTTTGACTTCCATTTCCGAGATGGACACCAAGTTCTTCTTGCGATCAGGTACATAAAAGAAATTTTGAGGTTCCTTGCTTTCATGGAAGAGTCGACCATTTCCTTGATGACCTGCATTACCAGTCATTCCTTTGATCATTGAAGATGTCCCAGGAATGACACATTATCTTCATCAAGAGATGTGTCTCTGCCATTCGGACGCTCCTTCGCATAACGGCCGAACTTATTTCAACAAGGCATCTGCCTTTCCTTCCACCCTTAGATCTGAACTTCCCAATGAAGTGATCTTTAGATGGGCCATCAGAAACTTCCACTGCGCCATTCTGATAACATTCTCTGCTTTGGCTTCTCCCTTAGTGAATGAGAAGCGGGATAATGATCCCATTGATCCTTTTGTCTTGTCTCAACTGACTTTGGTGATTACTCTTTCACTCTTGCTTGGGCATTGTCTTCACCTCCCCTCTGATACCATGTTAAGTTTAGGTATGTTCTATGTTAGAGTAATTTATTTAAATTTTCACAGTTAGCAATCACATCAGTATTAAGATAAACTGTAGATAGAACATAAATATAAAATGCAGAAGACAAGCCAAGACAGGAGGACACAAGATATGGCGCGAGCTAGGGACAAACCCCACAATGTGTGGGGAAACCCTTTGATCAAATCTTCTTTTATCTTCAAAGTTCAGCAAAGAAAGATAGAGAGAGAGAGAGAGAGAGATAATACATTTACAACAGAAGTCAACACTTTGACTTATCTGGATCTGAGCATAGATCATTTCTTATAATGATGAGACCAGTTGAAGACATTCTGCTTCAACTGAATCTCCAAGGTGACAACTTCACCTATCCATTTCGTTCATCTGTTGCACCTTGCCATGTAACACCATCATGCTGCATTATGCATCTTCATGCTACTCATGATCACTGTGCTGTCCATACATCAAGTTGTCCATGACTTCATACTTCATGCTGCTCATGCATCATCATGCTTCATGCTACCCATGCTGCCCATTATCTCATCATGCTTCATGCTGCCCATCCTAATATGAATCATCGTCATCACACTGCTTATAATCACTATGCTACCCATACATCATGCTGTCTCATTCATCATCGTGCTGCCCTTTACTAACATGCCCATGATGCTGCTTCTATCATTATGATCTGAGACTGTTCATCCTTATTATTTCCATTATGTTGAGTCCTTTTACAGGCATACCAACGATCTCTTGACCATCATAGTTCTATCATTGTTGCTGTTCATCATTATGGCTATTATGCCAAGACAATCATCTATATATATATATATGCAACATTGAGATAATCACTTAACGTGATCTCCATTTAGCTGAGACAATGTTAGAGCATGCTTACTCATATACATTTATATCCATGTGCTTAGGCTGTTTAGAAGGTAGGTCCGAAGTGATGTTTAACCGAGACGTATTGAACCTGCACCTTGACATCAAGAACCTCTACTCACCTGAGATGAGCGTCATTCTTTTTGTAGTGCGGATCTACTCCCATACATGCCAGGTCTTGACTGCACCTTCCTTTATATCACTGCAGCTACCCTTATGACTGCGACTTCCTTTATTTTACTGCGGCTAGGTCTTCAATGAGCAGTGTATCATATTCCTTCATGAACAACGTATTATAATCATTCATAAACAGCGTGGTTCATATATTATGAGTGCAGCTAGGTCTATCCCTGCGTAATCATATACCTACTCCTTAATTCGTTCATAAAACCTGAGTTCTGTTCCTCAATCCTTCCATTATATACTTGTACAAGATTCACGTGGAAATCTCAGAGAGTAATGCGAAGTTCTGTTTCTTCTATCACTCCGAAAATAAGTCTCCTTTGACTGCATGTTAGATGTCTTCTTTTGACTGCGTTTTAGGTGTATCATTTCATCCACGATAGACCGAATGAAGAGCCTTTTCTTGCTGCATATAGCCTTCTCCTCCATAGCCATGTTTAGATTTAGGGCAAGTGTATCAGACTTTTGGACAGCATAGATCATCCTTATATGCCTGAGTATTTATGACTGCATTCTCCATTAGGGCATCATCATACTAGGCCAGCGTAATCCATAGTGAATCTCCTTCTCCAAAAACCCAAGACGTGGAGAGGAGATCACTTGAGGTGAGTTGCCAAATGACTTCAAATCCTCTTCTATTTATACTAAAAGCGGATGATTGAATAGACATGACGTTTGGGCTTCTAGAGCCTACATAAGAGTTGGTCGGCTTGATAATATTTACATAAACAAAATAAATTCATATCTTCATAAATACTTATCGGAATTTGATGATCTTTGGATCAATCCTACACCTCTCGACGAGAGGGATCCAATAAAAATATCAGCTGCCATAAATAAGTTGACCCACATGGAGTTTGGCCCTAGTTGCCAATTTAACATAGTTCAATGTAGCTGGAGGAGCAGTCGATTAAGTAGCTGGTGACTGGGATTTTGATCAAGAGGACCAGTGAATTAGTTCCAGAGGCAGAGAGAAGCAGAGTTGTAGATTTCAGAAGTTTCCATATGCAGCAATAGCAAGGCCCACGCAAGCACTGCACAAAATTTAATACAAAAGGTGGTACAAATTGCAGAGGGGCCAGTCTCGGAAGTTGAAATCAGTTGTGGGTGAGGAAAAATCCTCAGAATAATTTTTCCAGTGATTCTCTCAGTTTGGATTGCCAATTTGGCATCTGAATTATTGTACTCAAATTTATTGCTAAAGAATAATAATAAAACCCTCATCTACTACACCAGTGTTCCCCAGTTGGGTTTTTTCCAGGGACAATTGTCCAAAAATAAAGGTGTCAAAAATTAAAATTCTTTTGTGTGCTAGAATTTCTCAGTTTCTAGTAATTTTTTTTTCCGTAGTATATTTATGGTGAAAGTTGCAGTTGTGATTTTCTTCATTGTTTGTTGTAGCAAATAAACTGTATAATTAAATTTACAATTAGGAGAATAATTTCTAGTTACTGCAATAGATGAAATTTTCACATGGTATTAGAGCATAAGTGATCAGCTGGGAAGCTCGATAGCAGAGAAAATGAATTTTGTTGTTTAGAGGGAGCAACAGATTGAAATTCCGAAAGAGACTGTGCAAAGCCTAAGACAGTGATTCCAACAGTCAAAGGGTGTGGCAGCATCTTAGATTCTCGTAGAGCATATTTCTAGTTGGACGTAGAGGGTTTTTGCAGCAGTTTGGAATTGCAGAATCAGTGTCAGGTTGAAAGAGGAATAGCACACTATAAATTCTTCATTATGAGCATGGACATAATTGATATTCAGGAGGCTTCAGATTTGTCTTCTAGGTTGGAGGACGAATTTGTGTGCTTGTCAGGATCAATTTCACAGGTTGTTTGGTATATAAATTGTGGAGCATCAACTCATATGACTAGGGTTAGAGAATATTTCTTTAGCTACAATGAGGAGCAGATGGACTTCTAGATTACGATGGGAAACAAAGCAAAGTGTACTCCAGTAGGGAGAGGTGCCATTGATTTTTAGATGGAGCCAGGAGCAAGCACTAGTGCTACAAATGTATTGCATGTGCTAGGATTGGGTATGAACATGATTTCAGTATCCCAAATTCAGGATAAGGGATACGATATCCACTTCTTAGGGAAGAAAGTGTTTATCAAACACTCAAGTTGGAAGAGGGTAAGACAAATTGGAGTTTGAAGCAACAGATTGTACAGGTTGCAGCTTGATTCTCCAATGGCACTAATAGGAAGTGACATTAGGAGTGGGAAGGAACTAAATGAGTTATGGCTTAGAATAATGGGACATCTACACCATGGAGCACTCAAGATGCTTAGGGAAACAGTAACATGGGCTCCAGAACTTAGCATGAAACACGATGATGTGTGCAAAGGATGTGTACTTGGGAAGTATGCTAAGGCAACATTCCCAAGAAGTGACAGCAGAGCAGATGGTGTGTTAGGACTTATACATTCAGATTTTTGTGGCCCGATGTCCACTAGAGCTCTCATTGTTGCCAAATACTTTGTCACCTTTATTGATGACCATTTCAGGAAAACTTGGATCTACTTCCTGAAGACCAAAGATGAGTTCTTCGATTGTTTTAGAGAGTTTAAGGCTCTCGTGGAGAATACAATAGGGAAGAGGATCAAGGTGCTTTGCTTTGATAATAGTGGAGAATATATTGATAAATACTTCACAGATTTTTGCGCGAAGGAAGGCATCAAAAGAGAATGGACAAGTCCATATAATCCACAGCAGAATGGGGTAGCAAAACAGAAAAACATAACCATATTTGGGGCTGCAAAAGCTATGTTGTATAACTAGGATTTTTCCAGGTTTTTATCGGTAGAGGCATGTAACACGACAATGTATATTCAAAACAAGATTCCTCATAAAGCACTGGGGAAGAAAACGACAAAAGGAGAGTCTTCACATGGAAGAAGCCAGAAGTTTGTCACTTCAAGATATTTGGCAGTGTTACTTATTGCCATGTGCCAGATGAAAAGCATACCAAATTGGATCAGACTGCACAGAAAGGGTTTCTCATTGGGTATAGCGAAATATTAAAGGCATATAGGATATACATTCCTAGAAGTAGGAAGATTGTGGTGAGACGAGACGTGAAGTTCATAGAGGACCGAGCTTTCGAGAGATCTTGTGAAATGCCTACAGGTGATCATAATCAGTCAACAAAAGGTCCTTTGGTCCAACCACAGGGCAACCAGTGGGACCGATAGTAAGACAATCACAGGGATTTCCTCAGGGGCAGGAGATCTGGGGAGTTCATAGTAGACAGAGTAGCAGAGGCAGAATGAGGAGGAGCTGGTTGAACCTCCCACCACTAGTGGTCGAGCCAACAGAGAGGTCTGTCATACATTGAGAGATGCAGAGGAGTTTATTGGAACCCCTAGGACAAATAAGAGACAACATAGACAACCTGACAAGTACCAAGCATTGGTGGCTTAGGTTGCAGAACCTTCCAGCTTTCAAGAGGTCGCATAGCATCAGGTGTGGGTAGATGCGATGGTAGAAGAGTATAGCTCTATCATGATGAATAATGTTTGGGAGGTGGTGCCAAGGCCTGAAGACAGGTCAATTGTAGGTTCTAGATGAATCTACAAAATCAAGTATGCTATAGATGATAGTGTGGAAAAGTATAAGGCTAGGTTCGTGGCAAAAGGGTATGTACAAAAAGAAAGGATAGACTATGAGGAGACCTTCGCCCTAGTTGCCAGATACACTTCTATCCAGTCAGTTATATCCCTATTAGCTCAGATGCGATGGAAGATTCACCAGATGAAATGCCAAGACAACATTCTTGAATGGGGTGATAGAGGAAGAGGTGTACGTAGAACTGTTAGACGGTTTCGAAACTCATGAGGGGCGCACTCATGTGTGCAAACTGAAGAAAGATCTATATGGACTCAATTAAGCTCCCACGACGTGGTATGGTCGGATTGACAACTACTTGCAGTAGATGGGATTCGTCAAGAGTGACACAGATCCCAACCTTTACTATTTGATGGTAAAGGGTGAGCCACTCATCCTAGTATTGTATGTGGATGATCTCTTTTTGACAGGATCATCATGGCTCATAGAGGACTGCAAGAGGATCCTGGCAGAAAAGTTTGATATGAAGGATTTGCGGTTGATGCACTATTTCCTAGGGTTGGAAGTGTGGCAAAAGGATGGGGAGGTCTTCCTTGGACAGGGAAGATATGCTACAGATTCTGAAAAGGTTCAGAATGCAAGATTGTAGACCCATGTCTACACGCATGATCAACAACTGGAAGAAGATAGACACATCAGATGACAAGGATGTCGATACCACCTTGTATAGACAACTTATTCAGTCTCCCATGTATTTGGTCAACACTAGACCAGATATTTTCTTTGCAGTCAATACCATCAGTCAGTTTATGGTAGAGCCAAAAAGGGTACATTGGGTAGTAGCGAGGCATATTCTGAGGTATGGACGTGGCACAGTCAAGTATGGGTTGAGATATATCCGAGGGGATGACTTCAAAATATGTGGGTTCGCAGATGCAAATTGGACAAGTAGTTCAGTGTTGGGAATCACGATTTCTGTTAGACCAAAACCTGCAGGTGTTAGTCATTGATCACATTGCCAAAGATAAGGATCCACAAGAAGCGGTTAGTCCATGTCAAGAACCACACGAGGAGCGTTGGTTTATCTAATGTCCAACTCTCTCCCCACCAACACAAGTCAGGTGTGTATCGAACTCGTGACCTATGCTCTAATACCACTTGTTGGGAAACACGATTGTTGTCGAACCAAAACCCACAGGTGTTAGTCAATGATCTCATCGCCATAGATAAGGATCCACAAGAGGTGGTTAGTGCATGTTGTGAAACACGCGAGGAGCGTTGGTTTATCCAATGTCCAACAATAAGTTGATAGGAAAAGTAACTTTGGGTATTGCTTCAGCGTTGGATCAGGGATGGTTTCAGGAGCAGTTGATTAAGTAGCTAGTGGCCGGAATTTTGATCAGGAGGACCAGTGAATCAGTTCCAGAGCCTGAGAGAAGAAGAGTTGTAGATTTCATAAGTTTCCATAGGCATCAGCAGCAAGGCCCATGCAAGCACTACACAGAAGTTGACGCAGAGGGCAGTACGAATTGTAGAGGGGCCAGTATCAAAAGTTCAAATCAGCTGTGGGGTGAGGAAAAATCCTCAGAATAATTTTGCCAATGATTTTCTTAGATTGGATTGCCAGTTTGGCATCCGAATTATTGTACTCAGATTTGCTGCTGAAGGATAATAAAAACCCTCATCTATTGTACTGGTTTTCCCAAGTTGGGTTTTTCCATGGACAATTGTCCAAAAATAACGGTGTCAAAATTCTTGTGTGTGTGCTAGAATTTCTCAGTTTCCTGTATTTTGTTTTCCACGGTATTTTTATGGTGAAAATTGTAGTTGTGATTTTATTCATTGTTTGTCGTAGCAAATAAACTGCATAATTAAATTTACAGTGAGCAGAATAATTTCCAGTTACTGCAATAGATGAAATTTTCACAAATCATATAAAGACATTATTTATTATTTGCAAAATTTGTCATGTCCTATCCATCTAGTTGGCCATAGAAGAAGAGCATTATGGCTAAGAGTAACTAAGTATTGCATTATGAAGGATGGTATGGGTTGGAGGAATCTAGAGGGGATGATACTTAGATGTGTTGATGAAGTTGAAGCCAAAAATCTTCTACTATGATACACTTTGAGGGGTAAAAAATAAGTTCTAGACCTTCAAAACCCACTTTTCCTAAGTTTAGTGGGAAATTTGGTAATAAATTAAACCAGAAATAAATTAAATGGGGAAAAATAAATAGCTCCATGTGACAAAATTACATGGAAATGACTTGGAAATAATCTCAAGTGAAAAGAATGAGTCAAAGGACAAGTGGAGGATGATTTGGCAACTTATATCATCAAGGCACTAAGCCACATGAGGAAATAAATGATTTGGTCGATCAACTCCATACCTTTGGCCTAGTTTGGGTCTACTTGGGTTCTTTGTTGTTTCGCAACTTTATAATTCAAATTCCACAAGGACTACATAGAACCCATTTCTCTATAAGGATCCTTAAGTCTAGGAAGCCCCTTGTCAAGGCATATCCTCCAATCCTAGGCCAAGGTAGCCTCGTGGCCCTTTTTAGAGAGCCCATCACCTTACTTTTTAAGCAAGTAAGCTATTTAATTGAGTCTCTCTTGTGAATAGGCTTTAAGAATCATTCCTTATCCGATTTTTGATCCATTCATCTTTGTGATTCATCTTATACCGGGTCTCCTCCCATCGGTGAAAGTCCATAAAGAGCAGGAAGCCTTAGTTGAGGTGACATTAGGATATCGCTCTATTGTTGCACCTTGACCTATTAGTTGCTCTATAGGATCCCCTCCTAGGACCCCTGCTAGTTTGAGCAGTAACACATCCCAATCAGCGTATCATACATTTCCTTGAACTTCTGCAACTTTGAAATGCAAACAATCAAATAATCTCTTAATGAATCAATAATAATCTTCTTAGTTTTGATATCACCTTTCTTGTAGTTAGCTTTGATAGCAGCAAGAAGCATTCTCCGGAGGCTCAGGTGCCTTGCCTTGAACATATTCCAAGACATCATTTTCATCCAAGGTCACTGTTACCCACCACTAGTGGATGACCACTATAGGAGGAAATTTTCTCCTAGCTTTGTCTTCAACAAGCAACGAGTATCCCCTTGCAGCCCTCAGATAGATTGATGTGCTATTATTCTCTGCCACTTGAGCCAGCCATTATTTGCCCTCGCTCATCTGTCATGACGTATTTTGAAGGTGGGCCTTCCAACCCCAAAGGTATGACTTTTCATTATGTAATTGGATGTTTATGCTTGCTCTCCTTGGGCACATTTAGACATGGATTAGTGGAGGATTTGACGGAAAGAATGGACCTAGACTGTACTCTTGTTCCGTTACCTCAACTTGGGGGCTAATCTTGTATCCTAATTCCATGGGATCTCCTCTATTGGCTGGCTACTAGCTTTAGAAGTAGCACTACATTAGAAACCCTAAGTTTGGTTGCATGGTTCCGCTTCTCGCTACCATATATTTCACTCCCCTCCGCTCATTACAAGCCATTTTCACATTTTTCCCATCTAGGTCCACATTTGTCCATTCGATCCACAAGGCATTAACTTCTCCCTCCCCTTGTCCACACTTTGGTTTGGGCCTGCAATGATGCCCTAGAGATCAACACATTTAAAAAGAAAGATAAAAGGATAATTTAGCCACTTACAATAGAAAATGTACCCCAAAATGCAAAAGATGGTCGAGACATGAAAATTTAGCACATGGGAAAAAGCTAAACATAATCTCTACCCCCTATCATTATGGCCATCACCTTAGTTCCTAGGACCCCTATGAGTGCCCCCTTGCATCATTAAAGAACCTAGGATTGTCCCAACCCTTGGTGGGCAATGAACTACCCAACCTTGAGGGGGGTAATCACTGCTTCATCATACACATCATGCTCTAATCCTTGGATCCCCAAGTAGTAAAATGAAGAAAAATCAATAAAAGGCAAAAGGCATATGAAGAAGGGTGGAGAAACAAAGATGGGGGTAACTCATGTACCACCATTGCTCCCTCCTACATTCATATACCCAAGGTGTGGGCTTCCCTCATTCTAGCTTCCCTTGTACCATGGCATGTGTCTTGGAGCCTTCCCTATTGCCCTACTCTGTTCCATCATCATTTCACATGACACCTTCCATTTGATGGATGTACCATGGACATGTCACTCTCTTAGAGGTTGAAACCACTTAATAGGGTCCTTTATTAACCTTCCTTATCGAGCAAGGAAACACCTATACATTTTGAAGCACATTTGGAAGGGCATGTCATTATAAATTGACCACTTATGTCCTTGATTAGCAAGCTTGTTTACTCAATTGCACTAATAATTAATTGTACTGGAAGGTGAGGAGACACATTGGATCTTATACAGGATTGCGAGTGGGTCTCCATCTTGGACTTGGCCTCCCTATACGGGATCCAAGCCCTCCAGAGGGTCATATGGCACTTGTAGGGTGAGCATTGAGAACCATGGACCTCCACCATTGCAAAACATTGATTGCCATGTCATGGGCTTCTTCAACACTACACATTGTTTTTTCATGACCCAACCATTCAATTATGATGATGCACTTGGACCACATACACTTGGCAACTGATCCAAGGCCCAGATGAGGTTTTGTCTCATCTAGAGAGACATGGGAGGGCACATGTCCTCTTCTAGCCCTCATTGGTGGAGCATTGACTTGTTATGGAGCCATTTGGAGACCCATGAGACCATTGATTGTGCCCCACAACTGCTTGGGAGCACCACATGATGTTTTGCTTGGAAATCAGAGGCCACCCCCTTGATCATCATTTATGGAGCCCTCTTCGTCATGGCACTTAGAGGACTCATCTTGGTCTTCCAACGACCCTTCTTATTCCATTTTGCACTATTTTGACCCTCTTGGGATGGCTTGTCATTCACTTTAGTAGCTATTTGGTGGGCTTGCCACCAAAGACATTTTATTTTCACATTAAAATATTATTAGGGGCTATTGTCGCACAGATTGTCACGACAACGCTCAGACCGGGGGCGGTCACTCTGACCCCCGATCTCTCCGTTTAAGCCTGTCTCCCACGGCTAAGGGGGGTAGACCCTAAAAGGAAAAGGATGACCAACTGCAAACCAGTTGGTTTGGGAGACACGAAAGAGAAAAGCACTAAATGGATTTGTCTAATTTGATGGACCAGTGCCTTATGGGTTTGATGTCAAAACGATCACTTAACAGATGTTGCAGAAAAGTAAATTGTGCACAGTAATCATTTATCATCAAATAACTTTGAAGCATGCAAGATATCCAGTAAATTCACAATGTTCTTATAATGATTCAGCGATTAAAGCTCAATAACGTTATTCCAGTGATTGAAAATTTTCGAAAGATAAACGCTTTAAACAACCACGCAATTTCAAAAAAGTAACTGGAGATCACATTCATATAGCTAATCTTTAAATGGTCACTCAGGCATATTTAACCACATGAAAAATGATAAACATTAACCCCACTTCAAAATTTTAGCCTCAGCAAGAAAAATGTGATAAATTCCCGAGCTAAGACTGCATCTGGCAAAATAAAAAATGATATTTTATGTTTTTTTTTTTTTAAACAAAAATAAAATTTTAAAATCTAAACTAAAACAAAATTAAAAAAAAAAAATCTAATCTAAAGTTCCTAAAAAATAAAGGATTTTTTTTTTTTTTTTTTTTTTTTTTTTAATCAAAGCCCTAAAAAAATGAAAAATCTAAATTAAATTTAATCTAAAAACTAAAACTTAACAAAATCAGAATTAAAATCAAAACCCTAAACCTTTTTATGAATCCTTTTTTAAAATCAAACTCAAAAAAAAATCTAAATCTAAATGATCCTAAGAAATAACGCATATATACATAACCTAAAACTAAAAAATCAAAATCTAAAACCGTAAAACTTTGCTTTTTTATTTTATTTGAATTTTTAATTTTTTAAATAAAGTCAAACTCAAAAAAAAATTAAAATTTAAATCTAAACGATTAGAAAAGTAACGCATACATCTTAACAAACTCAAACTAAAAAAATCGATTTTAATCTTGGACTAAACCTACGCTATGTAACAGTGACGCATGGACATTAAAATTAAAATCGAAAACCGATATCTATGAAAATAAAACCAAAAGAAAATCGTGAGTTAAACTATGATATGGAAAACGATTCTAAATAAATCTATAACTATGAAGGAACGAGTATACGTAACCTCACAGTCTTCACGCGTGAACCATCAAAATTTCGGATCGTATCTTCATTTGCGTGCAGGTTTTGATGCCCAGCAGAAACGACCCGTAACCCTGCTCGTAAAAATCTCAATGGTTTGCTTCTTAAATCAGTTAATGCCCACGTACTTTCCTGTGCAGGAACGACTTCTTGTTGATGGCAAACTTTGCGGCTTGTTTTGTTTTTTGCTGTGCCTTTTGCAGGTTGGCGTGCTGGATATGGAGCAGAACGGGAGCTGGAGCAACATATGCATAAAGCCGACGTCTATTTGCAGCCTACGTTAAGAGCCAAAAAACGTTTTTTTGTTGCAGGTGATCAGTGAAACGCAAGCAGATTACCCACACGCTTGGTTTATTTCTTACCCCACGCAGTTTTGTTTGAATCACTTCTGCTTTTGAGCTGATGCAAGCCCACGGAGTAAAGAGCAGTAACATGAAAAGCTTCACGCAGATTTGCAGGTTCCATAAATGATGGATGGTGAAAAACGTTGAACGGAAGGCGTATTGAGGGAGCTACGTGGGCAGCCTGAGGAGATGCAGAGATCTGAGGATGAACAGAGAAAAAAAACTGGATGCCTTGTGGCTGTATGAAGAATGCAGGCTCTGAGAATAAATTTTGAAACCCTGAGCAGGATAAAACTGAAACCAATGTGAAAGATTTTTCCAGATCCGACAAACCCTAGGGCAATGAAACAGTGACCCTGCAATCTTAATTTTTTTTTTTACAAAATATTTTGTCTCAGACCTGCAACCTGAAACGGAAAACAAAAAAATCTGGAGAATATATGCCGAAAAATTTCAAAATGAAACCCTAAAAAACTGGCAAAAAATTATTTACAGTTTTGTGACTCTTCAACAGCCAGATTTGTCAGTTATCCTCAAATATATTTTCAGAAAGTTTCAGATTGCTAATGAAATGCGTTAGAAGTCTCTCATGCAAATAATAAAATAAACTAAATGATTGACCCAGAATCAAAACTAGCTGGGCCCTGCAAAAAATGCTTGTGGGAGTTGGCTGGTTCAGCCGAGAACTTCCCCTAACGCCCACT